>CM077034.1:163830631-163897716 GCA_039090855.1 Macrothele yani | reverse complement strand
TATTTGTTTTTTACTCTAAGCCATAATGCTTCTGTTAGGGCGACTAGCCATTCTTCGTCACACCACGGGCCATAGAGCAGAGAAAAAAGAACAAAGAAGCGAGGTTCTGTCACTCTTAGCATGTATATTGTCGACCTTGCTCAGATGAGAGAGGGAAAAGCAGAATATCTCATGGATCTATCAAATTTCTCAACATTGAAATTAAGTATCCTATCTCAGTGTCAACCTGAGTTTAGTACCAAAACGGAAAATGAATAATCAGTGAGAAGTAAAACAGAGCAGCGTGTTTCAATCCTTTTCGCTAGCGCTTTCTTTTTTGAAGCTGGTACCTGAGTAGTAGCATAGATAAAGTCAAAATATACGGCAAAAATTAACATTGAAAAGAAATGCGTGTTGCGGTCACAAAAAGAACATCAAGATTTGATGAACTGCGTAAGGAAAAACAAGCACATCCCTTTCACTGGGAGTTTAAAAATACATTTAGACTTTATATTTTTAAAACTCGCCGTTTTCCTGTTATTTCAAAAACGGTATTTCAACAGCAGTTTTTATTTACATTTGTTGTGTGGTTAATATTAATTGTGTTATAAAAGCTTGATCACCCTATGAAAAAAAAAGTGAATAATACTGTATTGTTCTTTAAACAATTGAACAACTTTCACATCTTAATTTTGTTGCATCCTAGAAAACAGTATTTTCTGGCTTTCAATTATTTCCAGGGAGAAAAAACGGAAGAACTACCGAGACTGTATTTATCCCATCAAAAAAAAAAACAACAACGTAATAACATATAATTAAGACACCATAGGATTTTCAAATCTTTTCGAAGCAGCCATTGAAAATTTATGTGAACGTTTTCAATTATCAGTACAGTTTCAACAAACTGCAATTAAGTTTTTTTGTCCTGTCCCCATAAAGATTAAAGAGCAAATATTTTTCTATACATTATATATCTAGGTAAAATACTCGACTACAGCATCTACACTATTTGCAAAAGAACAATTGGGACGGATGAATTTGTATCTCACATATGCGAGCCATTGAAGATTTCCACTAGGTACTAACATATTGATAACGCAAAAATAAAAAAATGGTTAACGATTCTAGAATTCTCATTATTATTCACATCCATGACGAAATTTTTTTATAAGTGTGTTGCAAAAATGAGTGTGCAAGATTGCTTAAATAAAAATGCGACCGTGCATTGACCCTATTCATCAAAATGAATAACAAATACCTCAACGAATTTTAAATATATACTATAAATACTGAGATGAATTGATCGCAAAAGTAGTATCTTTTCTAGATACACTACAACAGGAAAGTCAAAATCATTTGGATAATTTGTAGATTGGAAGAACTGATCTTCAGTGACCAAAGTGCCATATTTGGGCATCTAACTCCTTTGTACACATGATATACTGTATGGGCTCTTTCCATGTGGTCATTTGAACCTTTTATTCATATCCAGAAAAGTCGCAGAGTGCAATAGGTGAAATTGGGGCCAATTGAACATATTTTTAACAAAAACGGTAAATATAATTTATTCATAAAGGGAAATATAATAGAATTCAAATTAGTAATACAGACATACATTCCGCATCGCTTGTTTTAAATATGTTACGGATCTGTTGTCAGTGTATGGTGAAACATCAGGCATTTTCATTTCTAGCTGAGCTTAAGAAACATTGCGGTTCTGTCACTTGAACTTCACCGGGAATCAGAAGAGACAGCAGCAGAATGCCTTAGCTCTACACACAGAGCTTTCTTTAGTTTTTACTCTCACTCTTACTGGTTTAGTCACGTGTTCATTGTTTGTGAATCACTTGTGTTTATTTTGCGCTATCAATCACTGTATGTGGACAATTATTGTACTGGTTACTCCAGCTGATTTTTTTAATCAATCTGTTTCCAACAATTAGAATGAAAGGAAGTGCGACATTTAAGTCGAATCCATGAAATAATTGTTATGCTCGATGATTGTGCCTTCTTGTTAAGAATTTTTTTGCATTGGTTGTTTTCTGTCAGTGAAATGAGTTGAAACCAATGGAACATCCAACAGAGTTGACCATCGGATGAAACATTGTTTCAGCTGGGAATTCAAAAACAGTCCGTCACTTTTAAGCTCCTTAGGTATTCTCATTATGTGTGGTGGCTATAATACCTAATATGCTACTTTACAGTTGGCCTCTTGCATTCGCTTCCGTGTTGCATAATATGCCTTCACCGTTTATTGGGGCTCCTTGGATATGCACTGAACAAAGAACGCTCCTTTTCGGTCTCAGAAGACAGCTGTCTTGATGTTTCAGCTGGGATGGTCTGCTAGAACTTCTTCGATGTTGTTGGCAGAACGTGGACGATATCAATTCGATTGACTGACGTTTGTTCTCGCGGAGAGTTGGTTTTTAAACCCACGTTTCGTCACTTGTCACGAATGTTGTGTATAAGAAATTCATCTCGTTTACTTGAGTTCCCATCAAAAAAGGACAACGCAGCACCCATACGGTTTGTTCTGTGTTGGTTAATAAGCATGCGTGAAAAACCATTTGCACACATTTTCATTAATCCGAGATGATCGGTACTAATTTCTTGTTTTATGAAAGGGAGAAATGTTTCAAATTTTCAAGAATTTCGTCAAGTGTCCGACATCAGTCGTGCTTATTGAAACAACGGATTATCCATTGTGACAGACGGGAGCCCGGTCCCTTTACTGATTAAGGATGTCCGTCCTCACCGCTTTAAACTTTAAGCAGCATTGCAGTACTATTCATTAATCCAAAACATCATCACCATATAAAAGTCCATTATTTTGGGAATAGTTAACGATTTGTCTCACATGGTTGCGTATTTTTGTAGTGTTAAGGAATTGAATCATAGATCTCACTTCACACTTGGCGGATTCAATATTTTCTTCTTAATTCTAAACACGCACAGAAACAGCAAACACCCCATTAATGCTATGAAATTCACATGGCATACAAGAAAAATAAGTGATTCCGACTGGGTAACCTTGAACTCGACAGAAGCATGCACCTGCGCCAGTGCAAAGTCCAAATCGGGTACTGTTTCTCTACCACCCTTCGTATACTAGTATTCACATATTACATAGCTTTTGAAAGAAGATACTGTTGCCAGTTAAAAATACACTCCCTATTTACGAATAAACTTAATCTCGCTTTATAAAAAAATCGCGAAAGCGTTCCACTTTTGCATGTGAGAACGATCACGAACTACACCACCTAATGATGAAAAACCATTTTTCGTATAATATTCTCGTCAAAGATATTTGATTTCGGTACGTATGGCACCATATACACACATGTGTATACCTGTGTTAATAACATTTCCAGAAAGAATGTCTTTAAGACAAGTATACTCGCGTCCAGTAGAGTGGGGTAAATATGATGGTATCCTACTGCTAGAAAGACTAACAATGCCAGGGTTCTCATAGAAGGAATATCTGCCATATTAATTTACAAACTGATTCTTTTAATTTTAAAGTTGAGTAACTGCTCTACTTAGACAAAAAAAATGTTAAGTATTTTTTTACACACTAGGGCTATTTATTTAAATATTATGATTAAATTTTCTTCACAAATTACCAAAAGGTAAAAGGCGCAGAATATTCTTGAAGTGTTATACAAATTAAAAATAGCTTAACATGAAGAGATTTCAAAAATGTGTTTACTAAAAATAGTAGTTTGTTTATAATACACCTTTTTTGTCTGACAACAAAAGCAATAGAATGGTCATGAAATCATCGAGCAGGGCTTTTAAGAGAACAGTAGCTCTTCTCATAAGAAACAGACATATGCAATTTTCTTTCTACGCATGATAAACTGAATTAGTTGGAGAATTCATGACGAAAATAGTTTTTTTCGGATCATGAAAATTAGCTTTATACTTTGGATTTCATAAAATTCTGAACGGCTCAAGTATTTGTACATTTTGATGATTTAGCAACTTCTGACAGCGCTCAATTAAAATAAAATATTTTACTTTAAACGGGATCACGAATGTAAAAGTGAAACAATAAAAAAAAAGACATATGTTCTAATAAACCAGTCTTGGTCATTGACGTAGCACTGAAAAAGCGAATAATTTCCATTAGGTCTTAGTAATCTCTCCATGAAGTTATGGACATTGAGAAGTGATGTAAGTTTTTTTATGGAAATATCCAGGATTCTGAAGTATAAAGAGAGACCGTAGGCTAATATACTAGAACCAAAAAGTAGTAAAATAGAATTGTTCTGTGCCCCGCCTTTATCCTTTCAATTATTTTGAGAGCATTCATCCATTTCTTTACAGAATTTGCAATTCTTGATAAGTTATTTTATTTCCTTTTGCCTCCTGTACGTTACATTTGCATTCGTAGTCACTGCACGATGGTGTTTCCAACAATGAATCTATATTGCTGTAAAATGACAACTACTCGTCACTTCCTGTGAATTTTTTCATTCTTCCTTATGCAGCAAATCATGTTCTTAATTATTCTTTTCAACGTTGCATCTGCTGGCACTAAGATTGGAAATATTGATTGTTGGCCTAACTGAATTTGTACTCTTTTAGTTGTTAACACTTTGTCGCGATAAACCAGTTCAATCACTAAATTGCAAGATTTACAGTTAAAAAAACAAGCTGTCAAAATGACAATCTTAAAAACCCATTACAGTTAATGTCGGACATATCGAGATTGGTATTCATAATAAATAGTCTTCGTGAAAAGCAAATGAAGGTGCCGCAGTTTGGTTCATCTATTGATACAAATCAGTTATATATACGTAACGTAAACAGCTGAACCGAAATTTATTCACGCTTCATGGAATGGAAATTATACAGTATAAGAAGTGTTTCGCCGTGGTTCTGAGCCTTCCTGTGGGCTAAAAGATTTGTACAATATTTTGTAAATATGTAAATTTGTAACAGCAAAGCAACACCTCACATGTAATCTCATCTTTTAACTGTATGTAAGTTGCTTCTTTTATTTTTTATTTTTGTAGGAGTAAGTAAACTTTCGTTTTTTATAAATTTGCACTAAACTTAATTTTTTTAAGTTTTCTTGCGTGTCTTGGGTATATAATTTGCTTCCCTGTGACTTGCAACCTAACACTTTGGTGATAAACATTAATTTTTCAAAAGAATTAATTATTTTATTAAATAATTTTTTTCTGTGGATATTGGGCATTTGCCATTCTGACACATGCAACTTGGTTATTTGGATTCACTCTCGGGATTTGCAACTGTAAATTGCTCCTTGTGTAACTTTTGCTTCCTTTTTTCCTAAATTTGTTGCTTGGTTCCTTTGCTTTTCAAACTTGTAGAGTTGCTATTTTTGTTTTAATTTATTTTTGTTTATATTTTATTTTTTTCTGGTGTTGCCTGTTTTTCGTTTTATCTGGCAGGTTTAAGGTGTCACTTTTTCTGTGACAAGCCTAAAGATATCCTTTCAGTACCTTTCATTGGTTGGGTTTTCCTTGATTTTTCCAATACTAATTTCTTACCTGTTTTTTTTGTGGGGGGGGCGAAGGGGGTAAGAGGTGCTCGGCTCTTTTCCTTTTTATTTTATGTGTGATTATCTTGGCTGTTGTGCGGTCGGGCAACGTGTTTTAGTTTGCTGGTTTTGGGTTTTTTAGAAATCCCTTTTATTTTGACAATTTTACCCCTAAATTAAATCGGTCCTTATAGCTAACTAAAATAGCAGAAACCCACAATTCCCTGGTCTAAGTAGATTAATGAGTGATTTTCGTATTGCTTGCCCTTGACGAAGCCAACAGAGAATCAGTCATTAATATGCTTCCCTGCATTCTTCTGTTCGTTAAATTTCCATCGTTTAAATGTCGCCTGCTTCGAATAGTTAGAAAGTGGTGATTGTTGTTCTACATCTCGTTCTCCGAAAAATTTTTTCTTTGTTCAAAATTTGCTCTTTAATTTTACACATACATATATGTATGATTTCCACGTGGCTTCGTGATATTCACTTAAAAATTCGACGTTCCATTTTTGTGTAAAATTCGGCTTTCGAAAAGAAAACGTCTCTTTTTAAAAGCAACTACTATATAATAACCACACTGAAACTAGGAATTCCTGGAAATCATGTTTCTACGCATCTGAAAACCGTCACGGATAAGTTTTCTTTGGTACAAACAGCAAAGAAAGTTTGATCGTAGCCACATCAACATTGCGAGGAAGTCCAGTTGTTGAATAATCGCCATTGCTGAGTTATTGGGTTTTCAACATCATAATGTAGCACGTGTATTCCAAACCAAGGTTAAATTCTGCAAAACTTCAAACTGTTTCTGCCAGTATGATTGATAAGGAGAAAGGATGTCAAAGTCTGAGCGTCAAGGCCCTGAAAGTGTTTGTAACATTTTTGAACCCATATTTACACAATAAAACATTTTCAGCCATTTCGGCAATTAAAAAACTACAGCAACCGAATGTACAATCTACCGCACTGCGCTTTGCATAATCTAGGCTGGAACCACGGCTTTAGAATATTATCGCGAAGCAACTGCAACAGACGTCGCATTGACCTCATAAAATGACACTAACTGTAAGGAGAATATTGTGGTATATTGACTATGGATTGCACTTTTTAATCATTAATGAATATTTACAGATTCAATCATATTAGCTGTAAGTGACATGGAATAATACGATACATAAATTATGTATTGTATGCAGTGATCCTTATACAATAATATAGAATATTATGAGATTAAACTCTCGAAAATTGGCTTAAAGTTTTTTTGTCATCTGCGGTTCACGAAAATTTACCCAACGTTTTGCCGGGCCGAGAATGCAAAAGTTAGTTTGGAAATCACTTCCGTAGAATACTAGCTGTGAAAAGTCCCGGTGCATTTGATGTTTAAAAATGAAACCCGAACTTTCTCCAGTAAAACATATATTGTTTTCTCTGGTTAGTTTCCAGAATATTTTTTGTTTGTGTTTAAGAACTGAAAACCGTCCATACGATTTTTAGCTCAAGTTACTATACTAATTGTTTTCTCGAAGAATTATCGTTATATTTAGGTAGCATTTCTCTACCGATAATTTCCTTACGCATTAAATTCCCTGTTCTGCAAATGAGTTGCGACTCATGAATCTGACTAATAAAATGCAATTTATTTGCCCAAACTTTGTAATATCAAGTATGGTGATCAATATACATTTGGAATAAACAACGTTACGCTGAAAACTTTTAGAATGCAAGTTGTATTCATCTTCGTGAAATATAAAGCATCTGAAAACGCAGCAACATGACAAATGTTAGTTATATAATTGTCAGCTCAGTTAACAAAAATTAACCATACCGAGCATAACTTCCAGAAACAATGCTCCGTTTTTAGTCCGAAGGTATTAGAAACAGTTAAACAATTAAATATTCCATGCGTGTTTGTTTTTCAGTACAAGATATAATTGACATCAACTTACAAATCGGTATATTGTACGGCTGCACAAACCGTGAAATTGCCCTATTTCCTGTTTAACTGGGCACACTCTGGCACAATGAATATAATATGACAGCAATTGCCCCCATCAGAATAAACTGCCGTAACCGCCAACTAACAACACCCCCTTAAATCCGTCTATATTCCGCAGCATATTGCGTCCTTTCAACAGAATACCGTGTTATTCTTTTGCATCCGTTTAGGAGATCAGTCAATGGAGACTTTTATATCTTGATTTCAACGCAGCAGTGAATATGGGACGATGAGGAGCGGTGCACAAGAGATCGAAACCCACTTTTGCCAACTCAGGTACTTTGTGAAAAAACAACTGTCTTTGAGTCACTTTCCAGGAGTTTTAATTGGTCTACAAAAACCAGGGCAGTCCATTCTATGACGTGTTGCTTCTACTGTAAGGAAAGAAAATGATACCACGTGTTGTTTCATTCGTTTCTGTAATAAACTGTGTTTAGAGTTTACAAGTTTGTTGCTTTCTTCATATACTCTGTATGTGACGTAAAATAGTTCTGCACCTGAAGCGGATTGTGAAAAATAATAATTGATGGCTTCTTTCAGAAGGATTTAAAGACAAAATATTTAGACATTAGATTTCCTCTTTTCCTTTCGGCAACGGACGGTTCTCAAACTATTCATGATATTCATGTTCGCGAATGATTCGCTCTAAATGACCCGGTTGTTACAATGGACGAAAATATCAGTTCAGTAGTTCCAGCTGTTCCCGTTCGCCGTTGGCTTCGGTTTTCGAGTCGAGCATTCGTAAGATTAAACAGATTCGTGGATCCAAATCGCTCGCCGTTTCATTAGTTTCTCGGAGTTGAATTACGTAGTTTCATTCATTTCTCGAAGCTGAATTAGGTCGTTCCATTCGTTTCTTGAAGCTGGTATTTCATAGCCTATTGATTGGTTACCGAAACGGAAATGTTTTTTCGTGTTAGTAGAACCATGTTACAACCACGTTATCTTCCGTTTTATCTAATAACTTGCAGCGAAATGAAGACACAGCGGATTTCTTAAAATCTATGTTTTCATATTTTGATTTCTTTCATTACGGTTTTCACTCACTAGATGCGGACACAAGCTTAGAACTCTGACATCACTGTTGTTATGTAATATGTAGCTCGGACTCGTTGATATTTAACTTGGAAATGTAAATTAATAAATACTAAAGGTAGTATATGTACTCCAAATCGTTTAATTTATTGACAGCTGCTCACTTTAGCACCAAAAGTCAAACAGGAACAGACCTCACATTACTTCCTCTCTCCAACGAACGAAAGGACCAGGTCTTTTAAACTGATCACTATACTCACCCGTTCTGAAAGATCCAGATCACGAATACTTTCACAGGAGAGCCCGATTCGAGTGTTAGATCTAAATAAAATCGTAATTAGAATCGATTCGAGTGGTGTGGGGCTATTCAAAGTCGTAACTAAGATTGTAAGTTTTACATAACACCAATTTTATATCCATTTTATTTATATATAAAATCCACTTTCTAAATATAAAACTGAAAATTTTAACTGGATAAAGAATGTACCTCGGATAAAAGCCATATCGGTAATTACAACTAAAGAGGAGGTGTTCACAACTATGTACCGGAACTTCAATAGAAATGTGCGCAACCAAACTAGGTAGCTGATCTTACGGTCTAAATTAACAAAAAAAAAATCCATTTATTACCAACAAGTGATATTTTTTCTCTGCAAGCGGCAAACCGGTACCAGTGTGACAGTAGTTTAACAGGAAGGCTTCAGAATGAAAATAATGCACAGGTTAGGTACCATCCATAAAGTACGTCCGTGATTTTTTACAATTTCAGACCCCTCCTTCATGTCAAATTTTGTCCAATTGTTGACACCTCCTCCCCTAAAAAGTACGTCCTGATTCGCGCAAACACCCCCCCCCCCCTTTTTTTGGGACGACTGCTTTTAGAAGTCCGCTGAGAAACAGAAAGCAAACGTAATTATATACAGGAATCTTCCATACATTTACACTTTTTTTCTTCTGAAAATATTCGATATTTAGGCATTAATGTATTTGAATTTCTAACCGAACTTTATCATTCTAAAATAAAGATCAACAAATGAACGCATGCATTCAAGGTTTTTTGTCGTTATAAATATTTTTTTTTTTTTTTTGATTGGAGGTTTAACGACCACCGTGAGCAACTCAATGTGCTATAAGCAGTCGCCCGTCCCTAATTTAGGGTCACTGGTTCCAGGGAAGGGAGAGAGCCAGTGCCGTAAGACAAACACAACATCCATGCCTCACCGGGATTCGAACCCGGACCCCTTTCGGACGAATGATCAGAGGCCATCGCTTAGACCACTGCGCCACCGGGGCGGCATAAATATTTTTCACCTGAACTACTAACATTCCATAAAGGCCCTTTTCAGGGGCAGCCATATTACCAAGAATACTCATTCCTTTACAAAATAAGACACTCCGTATACTTCTCATGCTTAACAGTCGTCCTGCACAAACCACACACCGATTACGTAATACGCCGCAGCTGCAGCGGCACCATATTCCGAAACGTTTCTCCCGTGATTCCATCCGCGCGTTGGTTGAAGCAGACGACATGGACCGAAGTTTAAAGTGCATCCCAAAATGTTTGTTTCTACTCTTAAATAATTGTTCATTCCAATGCAGAAGTACATTAATCATTTTCAACGACGCTGGTTGTGCTGGGACTTTAATCCTTTAAGAGAATTTGATAAGACTTTATCCATTTGTAGTGCCAGTAGTCAAAGCATTTTTTTTGTGCTGTTTGTAACAGAAACGTAAATCTCTGTGTCTTAACACGTCATTAGGTCACCAATAATGGAATTTAGCCATTTTAAAAATTGGAGAGAAGTGCTTCTTTGCAAATAAATGTTTAATATTATATGATTTTTTTCTTTTGTGGCTATGTTCTGTCATTGCTGTTTTTGATTCTTACGTATGTATCTTTAACAAAATAAAGGTTAATGATAGTACAGTTTTCATTATTTAGTTTTAAACAAATATTATATCAATAATTCATCCAAAGTTGAATTATCTAACATTATCTTTGCTTGACTTGAAACTTTGGGTATTCCTGTAATATAAATTTAAATGAACATATGATTATGTCCGAAGAACTTATTGCTAAGACAATCCGTAGTCATTCCGTCGGTACTCGTGTTGGTTCTAACTTTTAGTGGAGATTTTCGTAAATCCGTTCTTCAAACGAATAAAAGTATGAGCAAATTACGTATACGGACAAAGTATCTACTTTTATAGAAAATATTTTAAACACAAATGAAACAGTTCACTATGCGTTTCTAAAGGCAATATATAATCCTTAATTCACTTTCTGCTACCTTTATCATTTTTACAGAATACCTTGTAATACGCAACTTAAAATCTGGTAAATAAATCGTTACAAACGTTAGTGCGGATGCTGTAGACCAAAAACAGTTCGGCACTATGTATGTTGTTGGTGTTGCCATTACAAATCATGAATCTGACGTCACCACGTTCACTGACCCACAATCTGTACAACCGCTGTGATTATTTTTTTTGGAACGGAAAAACTGGTGGAAATTCAATATAAACAGAGGAAACAAAAACAAACTTCACGAATATATTGCTGTGCATTCATAACACTGTCACTCGAATAATAAATAAATACTGAGTTATATCAAAAAAGTCGCGAATATTATAAAAATAACTAATTCGTTGAGTTTTGTTTTGTTACCGAGTGCGATTTGCACAGAAATGTACATAGTGACATGACATTTTTTGCGTAGTTAAAATATTTACTGGACATTTTAGATTTATTCATGGTCGACAGATAGCGCTTTTCCGGAGATAATGTCGTAGAAAGAAAGGTATAAAAGCAGCTGCAGTTGAATCTATAACGTGTCATCGAGTAGTTATTTCCGGATAAAGTACTTTTGATGAAACTATTTAGCATAACTCGAAATCTACAAGTGCAGCTTTTGCGATATTTTCGTTTACTCAGATCTGTAAGAAGTGGGAAAAGACCAATGTCTTGTTCTACACTGTACTGGATGACTAATGAATAAGAAAAAACAGCAGATTTCGTAGCAAATCCATGACTAGGAAGTCAAGCGACGTCTGTTTCCTCTGAATGTACAATTATAAAGGAAATCGAAACAAGTCGATCGCCTCCGCATATGTGGATTCAGGTGCCGGTGAAGTTACGCGTAGAAATGACTTTCCATATGGTACTGTTTGGAACGCACCAAGGATTTACAGATATCTATTCGAAATTCAACGCCTTAAAAACCTAAGTGCTACCGATTTCGCTAATTGGAGAAATTTTGAACCATGGACGTTATTTTAAATATACCAGATTCTCGATACTCAAAAAACGCTTTTTCTACTCATTCTGCTTTATTTGCGTGTGTGTGTGTGTGTGTGTGTGTGTGTGTGTGTGTGTGTGCAATATCAATAAAGTTTCTCCAAGCTTTCGATCCCCCTATATCAATAACGTTTCGCCAAGCTTTCGATCATCCTTGGGAGATTTTTTAACGCAATGGTATATATAAAATGCACTCTATCCTGTCACGAGTCAACCACTGCCTTGAAAAAAGCCTCGTAGTTGAGAGCTACAGCGTTGCGAATTTCTATGTATATTACACCGCAAAAATAAAAGGTTTACTACGCTATAAGCTTTTCTTGAGTTTTGAAACATGGTTATTTCGGCAAAGGGATAAAATCTGAAAGTATCTGCTAAATGGTTTATGGCTTGTGGTCTCCAATATCTGGAAGTACATTCGGTCATCCGGAAGAATAACCTGTAGTCCGAGAAAAAGACGCCCACGAGCCACAGTTCAAGACAACTGGCGTTTTCCTCAAACAGCTCAGCAACATAAGGAGAGGAAACTCACGCATCTGTTGCAGGAGTTCATCTCTGCAACTGGAAACGCGATACCGACTCAAACAATTTTCAAAAGAGATCCAACGAGTGAGGTATGTATTAAAGAAAGGAAATGCCCAGCTTCACACTCACTGCGTCGAAGATAATTACCTTTGCCCTTTCCCATGCCATTGTAAAAGGCTGTAGGCACCTCACAGATACACAGGAGATTCATATGTCTCTCTAACTTCTTTTTCATATAACAGACACTGAACCATATGCAATTTCTTTATAACAATACTTCCATTTATTTAACAAGCCATGAAAAAATCCTTGCAATCAAAATATGCATTTGACCGTATAAGCGCATTGAGGATGGAAATTACTAATCAATATGGTTTAAGAGAAAGTGGTATTTTGATGAAAAAAATGGAAACTGTTGTCATGAATGTTTGACAGCAATTGGTAAAATCTCAGAAAAAACATTTCTAATAACAGATATCACTGCATACAAAGTTTTATCGAGTTTTCTTGTAATTGGAGGGATGCAACTTTCATCCTTGCTGCTGATGAAAGTGTTTTGTAAAGTTATGCCGTTCCCTAAGAACTTGGCAAGTGAATTGTAATTGACAACTACAATCTGGAATACCGATATCAACAAATACCTAACACCGTACTTTGATTGCAGCTGAAATTTCAATTCCACATGTTTTTAGTATCATCGCCAATTCTGACCTGCAATTCATTACATTTTGGAAGTGGAAATAATTAGAAAACTTCCTGCCTGAGAACACTCGTAAAGAGAGAACAATATGACATAAATCACAAAGACATAATTCTTAAAATTTCGTCTTTAAAAAAAAACACACTCTAACTATATTTGTTTCTTCACGAGCACGTGTAAGAAGATACTATATTTTAATAGGTATTTTGATTAACGTCCTTTTTTCGAATTTAAGGACGAAATTCAGAAAATCGCCAAAGAAAAAGTATTATAAGAGCAAGGGAATTGAGCAAGAGAATTGACAACTGAGCTCAATAACAACTGGAACAATTCTATTCACTTCATAATCAGGGAAACACTTTATACCACAAGAGAAAGAGAACTGTGTCTTAAAACACTTCAGAAACAGAATATTAACGAAATATTCGCACGCAATTTATTTGACAAATTTCACTTTTAACGAGCAGAAACTCCAGTTGACCTCAGATTGCTAAGCTGGAAGAATTCAGAAAAAGATCGCAAGTTTGGCACAAAATATTTTCTTCCACAAATGATCATCCCGTCTTTCTAGTGTAATACGTGTTCCTTTTTTAGATTGACTGGGTATAGGTAGTAGATAGCAATTTAAAGATTATGAGAACCCTTCAAACCGTTAATATCCATTTATAAAATGTCGTTTCCCAGCTGTGAAGAATATAAACGATATTTTCCAATTCACGTCTGCAATTCGAGTTTTTAAGTATGTTCTGGGTTAACAGCGTATTGACCGGCTCTAAGAGAATATTATTCGCAAGACATTACTAAACACGATTGAATCACTTACAGTGTAAAGTAGAATATCAAATAGAAAATGCATTTGATTCGGACGCAATTCGATTGCTCAATATGGTTGTCACCTGCTAAAATGTTTGGTTTGAAAATTTGAGGCAAGAAAATCCGTGAAACGGTTTTGCTTTTTAATTGAGATACTGAGAGGTAGAATATGTGGCGAAAGCGTATTTTCTTTATAAAGCAATGCTTCATATTGTTTATCGCATTATGAACATTAGAATGTTTATCATCTTAAAGACCGGAACTGAAAATATCGAATTTTAGTTGCAGCCGATGACATTTCCTCTATTCCTGCGTTTTATTTCTTAAGACGTGCTGACATCTTTTGATAAAACTAAACCATCGTCATTAACACTCTAACAGGATTTCCAAACATATTTGAAATGTATAATCATTTTTAAATACATTAAACCTTATTGTTATTGAATAACACTTTTTTTCTAGTTCCACAGGAGATTTTACATATATGTTCTGACATCTGACTAAACCTGATGAAGAGCTTTTCTTCTAGAAATATGATTTTTTGTATTGCATTTGTACAGTTTCATCAACTTCTAAATCTCTAATTTAAAATAGATTTTGGGTTGCATTTTGCCCATTGTAAAAAAATACTTCAGCACATGTCCGTACATTTTGGAGTCATCACATTCCACTATATTGGAAAATGAAAATTTAAATAGACATCCATAACACCGTATCGCAAATCTTTTTTAATAAGTGTTTCGACAATCAGACATATTTTGGTATATCAAAAGTATTGTTTCTTTATTACGTTCGAATGGATGCCGAATAGTTACAATACTTCCGGAAGCCCAAGTTTCCTTGGAAACAGTCGTACTTAAAAAAGTTGGATTTCGAAATGTGTTTCGAAAATTGTTATGCGGAATTTTTTTTATGTTGGACACGAAAGATACACTTTTCCTGTACATCATTCAAAGAGAAGTGTAGACCTCCTTTGGTAATATTCATTTATATCAGTGGCTTATATGTGAGCCACTGATGTTGGGCGCATAGTGACATATCCCACTGGAGCCTTTTTTTCCGAAGAAATTTGCAGTATGTTATTCAAATAATGAAATATGTTAATCGTTTATTACTTTATTTGGTTTAATTTAATAATAATTGATTTATTTTGTAGAAGTGTTTCCTTTCTCCAGCAGGGCGGGCAACGTATCTTACTAACTTTGGTGATGAAACATTGAGACATGCATCATAAAACAAACCAGATTAGAAAGCTCCACCTTCTTTTGTTCCATTGGTTAGAATCAGATTTGTTATAATCCGTTTCCTTGTTTTCTTTTAACATTATATTTATAGGAAGAAACTTTTTCAAGTAAAAAAGTGGTCTTCAGTTAAATAAAGGTTAATTTTAGTTACATCGTAGTTATCGGATTGCACAAGGGATTTCGAGTATTGAGACTAATATGTTGGTACAAATGACGATACCACTTCTTCTAGTCATACAATTTGCACATACTTCTTTGAACGTAATATTTTTGCGCCTGATTCTCTAATTAAAAAAAAAGTGTTTTAGCAGAGGAATGCTTTAAAATCGAGAGCGACGATCCTTGTTTTTATTTCTTTTTTTTCTTGGTAAATAATTATGCCGCTACAGGGCATAAGAGCAGATGTTTTATTAGCACATCATTGCTTGTAACTATCCGCTGAAGAAAAGTTATTCTTTCCGTTTGTAAGGATGAGCATTTCCGAAAAGTTTCTTTTTCTGATCATGCAGGGCTATCCCGCTAGATGCCGTAAAATTAAATTGTCTTTTATCCGATATTTCTGTTCCTAAAAGTTCGATATGACAAATTCTTTTTGCGTCGGATACTATTCGTTATGAGGAATGTTTTGCACACAGTTCCTAATTCTTTTTCACGAACAAATTTCCCACTGGTGTAGAAGAGGAAACGTAAGATTATATTTTTTTCCTTATATATTTTCGGAAATAACTGTTTTGCCAAAATATTGAAAAAAAATCTGTTTCTATTAGATACTACTCATAAAGGAAAATATTTGTGCTCATTTTATACACTCATGCACGGTTTTTTTGCCAGGAGGCATAGGTTTTAATCATATTGTTTTCGATATATATGTTTCAAGCAGTCATATTTGCAAAGTTCTTGATTTATCGGACAAAACATCTGTTGAGTCATATTTTTCCTATAAATTTGAATCTTTCGTAATGTACAATTTGCTACCACTGGGTCTATTTTCATATTTCTGTTTAAATCATTTTTGCAGTAATATCTGCGCTTTCAAAACCCTGATTGAAAATACTCTCTTTCAATCTCTACTCCCTTTTCGAACACTGACACAAATCGGAGGAATCATCCGAAGGCCATGATTCAAACCGCTCGGATAGCGAGTAGACCTTATACTCTTTAGAAGCAACGAATGAAAAATATTTTGAATTTGATTGCATCAGCATTACTCACAAACGAGCGAAATTTTATGAACATCGAAAACAGATTAAAAGACAGGGATTACATTCTCACTTTTGAAGCATTAGAATGCTGATATAATTTTTAAAATCGGACTAATAGGAACGGAGATACGGTGTCCAATGACGGACGAACATAGTGGTGACAGAGGCATGTCTGGTTTTGTTTCTTTTTAAAAATGTGCTGAGAATAAACACTGTTTTCCAACTTAAAACCGTGGTGATGATCGCTGTTTTTCGTTGCATATCAGCACAAATTTTTCGGTAGTACTTATCATTTTCAATTTCAAACGCGTTTAGTACTCATATACTATCCCATGTGTTTAGGTTAAACTAATTGAAATATTTCACATTTATGTTAGTTTTCATTATACCACACATATCTTACTCAGACTTCCAGTTCTTGGTTTCAGCCCGCAGAATGATGTCCGCTACTCTTTCGATTTCGATTAGACATGGCATCTTCGTAAGTACTCTATCTATTTCTATTTCGCTAAGACTTTTGGTAAGTATTCTTGAACAAAAATTCTCCAACTCGAACATTGTCAAGGAATTGTAGCTAGGCTCAGAACCATTTCTGTTTTTGGAAGTTAGATACGTTTTAATAGCGAATACGGATTAGCTGGTCCGGATTGGATACGAGAAAAGAAGACATCTCAAAATCAAAATTCAAAACTTTGAAGAGAAGCTTCAATGATTCCGAAAGCAGTCTTCGATTGCTGTTATCCTCACACGATTTAGTCGCCCTCATGCAATTCTTACTAATTTTAACAGAAGGAAATGACGTAACGTCGTAGGTCTAACCGTCTGGTAAACAGAAATGGGCAGATGTTCAAAATGGGAAAGATTCAAAGTTAAAGTGAATTGGCTCACTGCTAATTATTTGAAAAGCTAAGTATGTACTTTAAATGGCTATTTGTATGCTTTTAATTTGGTATTTTAAGTTATTAATTTGCGCGAACAATAATTGCCAGGAGTTGATTTAACTGAATTAATACTCGAACATAGAATGTGTTGGAAGAAAGATCCTTTTTTAGAATTGTGCTTAAGAACTATCATTCTGCAAGGAAAAATCCTAGATCAGATTTGACTGACACTGGTTTTGCATTGGGTATCATACGCTTGAGAGCTGCTCTTTGCAAAGCAAGTAAATCCTATAATTTGACGGTCATTGGTTTTGCCTTGGGAGTGACAGCTCTTAAGCATGAAATGCCCAGTTTTTATTGTTCTTATTTCCTTACTTTGCAAAGCTGACCTTTGCAAAGGAAGGAACCAAAAACAATATTGCTATACCTACTTTTATTTCATCTTTCGAGTTATGTACTGTAAACTTACATACTGCAAATTCGTTAAAAAATAGCAAAGGAAATAATAAAAAAAGGAAATGACTGTGAGGTAAGTACAGTGCACATTAAGCTTTGCGCATGTGTATATTTAATTTTTGTTACTTTAAGGTATTTAGTTCTAAGAAAAAATTATTTGAAATTTCTTTGTTTCTTTACTTTTCCTTACGGAGGTACATAATCTGACTAACTTTGAGGAGGGAAAAAACCCTTTAAAAAGAGCAGAACTCATTGGTAATATGCTTCTAATGTCTAATATTTTATTTTCTCCTAGGTTTTAAAATGGATTGCTTTCATTTAAAACAAAGTGCATTTTATCTGAAAACAGCCCTTTGTCTTGTTTTTCAGAAAGTGCTACAAACAGATTATATGTGGAAATAGAGACAAATTCTGTTGAATTTGTCTCCTTCACAAATGAATAATTAGTCACATAAGGTCAAAGCATATCGCTTACTGTACAGTTGCGTCGAGAATCCATTCACGAGAACTTCTGCGAGAACCGATATAAGCAATACCAGTACTTAACACAAAGTCTAAAGCTATCATTTTTTATCAACTGGTTTTTATCATTTTTTATCTAAAGCTATCATTTTTTTATCATATTCACATATGTGGAAAATCTTAATATCTAAGTGCTTTAGTGTTACATAAGCATGTAATGAAATATTTTGTAATGAACTCCAGAGGGAAGCAATTCAACTTTTCGCGATTTATCTATATAGTTGTAATAACACTAATCTATCTAAATTATAGGTACAAACACAATAGGGAAATGGGTAAGTAAGTGTCATCTCAAATAAATTAATCTCTGATCAACGGATTTAATAATTTTTCAAGATTTCACAAATTTTGTAATTAGAAACGTAAATTCCAATCGGTGGGCTATTGTTACAAAACAAATCGACCATTGAAAAACATAATTTGTAAATCGCATTTATTCATTCTAAACATTTATCACTAAATTGAAATCAGCAATATAAATTTATCCACAGGAAAAAATCAGTTTGAGTTTTTAATCATGTTCGCTGAAGTCAGCACTCAATACCGCTAAAAAATCAATCTTCAAATTCGAAGATGAGTAGTAAAAATGAACTAGGAAGGTAATTAAAGAGTAAATACTCTCTGTCCAGAAAAGAACAACACCCGTAAAGAATAATCCAACCAAGATGAAAATCTTTATGTACAATGTACATATAGAGGAAAGCAAACGACTGCAATTCTTGCAATTGGGCTATTTATAGTGGAATAAGTAAGTGTGCTGTAGCGCTACTTCTAGCTCGGATACAAGCAGCTAATCGGCGTGGCATAGATGCGCAGAGTCCACGGTTACTGTCCCGAGTAATATAATGACAAGTGCTATCCAAATTACTCGCCAGTTCGGCGACATTCCGGGATAGGCGTAAGTTCCGTCCCATAATGTCTCAGACATGTTCGATCGGGGAGACGCCGCGCGATAGGGCTGCCCTAGGTAGAGTGTCCACATTACGGAGGCAGGCCTGGGAAAGTCGTGGCTTGTGTTGTCATTCATTATCGTGTTGAAACTTTTCTTGTAGATGCTGCGCAGGAATGCCAGCATAATAGGTCGCAAAATGGCGTCGCTGTACCGTTGAGCGGGGACAGTGGTATCTAGATCTACCTAGAGAGTCTGGCTATCGTTGGAAATTGCTCCACAGACAGTCACGCCTGGTGTGCGAATCGCGTCCCGTTAACGGTAAAGACAGGATCCGAGCACTAACGGGCTCGTCTTCAGACACTTATGCGTTGATCAACAGGGCTAAGTGAAAATCGTGGCTCATCACTGAAGACAAAACGAGGCCATTGGGCAAAATTCTGCCTCGACATTTACCGGTCCCGACATCGCTGACAACATGTTCAGGCAATGATTGCTGGTGAGTGGGATGCGAGAGAGGTGCTCCCTCGAATGTAGTTTCCGTGACGCAAGTGGACTGGCAGCTGTTCGGATTGTTATTTTTTTGATTGGAGAGTTAAAGACCACCGTGAGCAACTCAATGGGCAATAAGCAGTCGCCCGTTCCCAATTTAGGGTCACTGGTTCCAGGGAAGGAAGCGATGCAGTGCTGTAAAACTAACACAACGTCCATGCCTCACCGGGATTCGAACCCGGACCCCTTTCGGACGAATGATCAGAGGCTATCGCGTAGACCGCTGCTCCACCGGTGTGGAGTGTCCGGATTGCCACTTCCGTACCTGTAGACAAATGCATGGTTACGCATGGTTAAGAGTTACGACTTCGTTTCTGTTCGTGTGCCTCACTATTCCTGTGTTCAATTGTTCCTTTCGGCATTCTCAGCCCACGTTAACCTGGTTTCTCCCCTTCTCGTCTCATTGGCGCCGGCGTCGTCTACTTGCGGCGGTGTTAACGTACCAAATGCATCCGATACTGCGACTTGAACAAACGGCTTGTCTCAGCGGTTATGTGCATCCTCTCACAATTCCTCAGCTGTTCGTTATGTGCAAGAATCCGAAATCGAAGCATCGTCACACTCCGTGGAAGCTAATGAAACCTCGATTCGTGTTATATATGTCCTTGCATGCGAGCTTTACTCTTACTGTACCATCCTCGATACTCTGTTGCCAAGCGCTGTGGTGGACCATCATGTAACTATTTGTCCTTATCTTTTTATAATTTGAATATTCTGTCCACATGTATTTGCATGCCGTGTTTCATCGGGCTCAAATTACTTTCTTAAAGTGCTTCGGTTTTTTTTCTCTTCTCTTAGCAAATAGTGTAATATTATCTTTGAAATAATATAACAAAAATTACCGCAAGATGATCTGATGTAAATAGTTGTTCTTAAAATAAAGACGATTAAACACAACGTACGGTGGTACAGTTGAATTTTAAGCCATAAATGCATTTGCGAAGACATGATTCATTTGTCTTTGACTTTCTCATAGTTGAAAGTAGAAATCGTGATAAAAATTCATATTTCATCATTTTCGCGCATGTTAAGATGAAATCTGCGAACATGAAAGTCCACCTGAGAAAATGCAGCTTTTAATTTTTCAGAGCACTCCACTATTTCTCCTGAAAAGTTCCCCCGTAAATATTTGTTGAATTATTCTCAGAGTAATCGCATATGACTCCTTGGGACTGCCTAATAAGTACGACAAACTATCTCCCATTTATCAGCACGATCTATTAATTTCTTCAAATGCTGATAGAAGAAAGGTTGTCATTTACTCTCTACCGTCGCTGCACTTTATATATGTCAATGCACTTTACAGCTGTTTTCTCTACCTCATTTACCCCAGTTCATGGATGTGGAATAACAATGTTTTTAAAATATTTCTAAAAACGATTTCAGTCATTACATGCTTTGGTATTTGCTTTGCACAAAATACAGTCAACACGCAAAGATATTTCTGTATAAAGAAAACTATGTTTCCTTAAACTGAGCATGGTGATATTGAACTAATATATCACTAAATATTTGTCCGCGTCCTGTAAATAATAAGAGAGTCAAAAGCTTTTAATAAACAAAAATAGAAACTACATCTAAGACAATTTGTGTTTGTTAAATAAAACTGCTTTTTCTGAATTGGAGGTTTACCCACAACCATGAGCAACATAATGGGTTATAAGCAGTCGCCCGTCCCTAATTTAGGACCACTGGTTCCAGGGAAGCGAGATATCTAGTGCCGTAAAACAAACACAACCCCCATGCCTCACCAGGATTCGAACCAAGACCCTTTTCGGATTAATGATCAAAAGATATCGCTTAGACCACTGCGCCACAGGTGCGGCTAAACCTGCTTCAGTCAGTTACTCTGATTTCAGTTATTAAAGATATTTATACACGAGTGTGCCAAACTTAAGCAACTTTACTGATTTTGGCGAAATTCCGCGAAAACTCACCTGTGAGACACGAAATTCACACTACAGAGGCACAATGCAGTACCTAATGGATGACGAAAGCAGCGTAGCAAACAAATGAATGGAACGCATACACGAAGGCAGGCAGCAGAAAGTGGTTTATTGACAGCACGGCATTCGTACACCTAACCGACAGTCCATGAGGGAGAACAACAATCCAAAGTCCCTTAGTACGGGATATGACCTCTCCGAAGTGCAATGGTTGCGTGGCACCGTCTGGCCATACTCAACACCAGATGATCCAACAGTTCTTGAGGTAACAGTTCAGACTCCTCGATGAGCATCTGTGTCAGTTGTCTGGTGTTCTCCGGGTGAAACGATCGTGCCGCTAGGCGTCTCTCCAAAACATCCCACACATGTTTGATGGGATTTAAATCAGAGGAGCACGCTGGCCACTCCATTCTGAGAATATCATCAGAATCTAACAGGTCCTGAACTGCTTGGGACCTGTGTGGGCGAGCGTTGTCGTCCATAAAAACAAAGTCTGGACCAATGGCCCCTCGGAACAGACGCACGTGGGGAGGATGATCTCATCACTGGAAACGCACTCCGGTTACGGAACCAGTGTCGAAAATGTGGAGCTCCGTCCGACCGCTCAGCATAATGCCACCCCACACAAGTACGCCAGGACCACCCCAACGGTCTCGTTCCCTGATGTTCGTGGGATCAAAGCGTGTCCCTACCTCTCGCCAGATCAACTGGCGCTGAGAATAGTTTGTCCGACTGAAACGACTCTAATCGGTAAAGAGGACGTGACTCCATTGATCAGGTGTCCAGTGTGCATGTTCGCTACACCACTGTAAACGGTGCCGCCGATGGGTGTCAATGGTATGCAGCGTTCCGGCCGGCGGGCATATAGCCCACCCTTATGAAGGCGTCTGGCCACAGTAAACCGGGATACCTGTCGTCCGGTTGCTGTACGCAACCGCTGCGCCATGCTGACAGCTGTCTGGTTCCGGTCTCTTTTCGCTTGCACGACGAGATATCGGTCGTCACTCGCCGTTGTTTTCCTGGGGTGACCACCGCCTACCTTTCGTACAGCTGTACCTTTCGTTCGGTAGGCTTTCCAAGCTCGTGACACTACACTTTTATCGATTCCAAACTCTTGGGCAACACTCATCACGGTACGCCCTTCCTCCAGCTTGCCGATCATTCTACCACGTCTAAAAGCATCCTGATGGTTTCTCCTAGCCATATTGCACGATCGATCTCACTTTCACGTGCAGCGAATGTCTGGAAATGCCGCTGTCCGCCGTCTTTTGTAGTCGGCTGGCACTGCGCGCGCTGCCTCCACGCAGTTTACGTGCCCTCACGTCACCTCTGACGTCGAACTCCTGCTATTTGCATATGCATCTCCTATGTCATGAGTTGTTGTTCCCTTGTACAACACGCAAATCACCCTTGTCTTCCCTGTCATGACTGTATGCTGTCAAACGACGTTGTTGCTTAAGTTTTGCACACTAGTGTATTAAATACGCATTCTTTCTGCTTCATGAGGACGGGTTTAGCAATTTCAGAAATAATAGTGTGAATCACATGAAACAAAAAAGTGGTGTCATAAAAGGAGGAAATGCACGATTTTGCTCAAAATTGTAGTATGTCCACTAGGCCTGGTGATATAAAAGTAACATAACGGTTTGCGTATGACGTAGTTTCGGTTTTACAATAATGCTGACTTTCTTATTTGAAATTGTCATCAACAACACACGTTTTTATACTGTTGTGATGTACGGAAAATAATTCATTTTTCGGGACAGTACGAACGTATAGGAGCGCAGTTTCTCATTCATAATAGGACGATAGAAACAAAACCACGAAGGATTATTACCAAACACGTATACGAATAATTTGGAGAGATTAAGATTTGTCGTTATTATTTACACAGAGAGGATGATATGAGCATAGAGAAAGCAGTAATGAAGAATTTCCGAAAGCGTCAGTGGAATGTAGTTATAGTCACTTTTAAATAATACACGAAATACCCACTATTCTTTGTTGATTTTTCAGTTCAGTACGAGATTATTGCATAAAGTCGTGGGAGGAGGTTATCTGTAGAGCCCATATTATAAACGGCTTAGGAAAAGAGATATAGGAATGAAAACAGTGCAATCCAAAAAGTAATTTCGTGTTAGTTAACAGGTTGTAACATTTTACAGAAGCACGAATATTACGTTTGGTTTGCAAACACAAAATCATGAAATTCCCAGTCAAAATCTAGGTAGTCAACAACAGTGCGTTTATTGGAAAATGGGACCTGTATCCAAAAAAATTTTCAAAAACCTATATAAGGAACTGACAATATCATGCTCTTCAACTATAATTTCGTTTCCGTGAATGAAAAATTTATCAATCAATAATATTTTATAATTATTCGTGTTATTTGAGAAAGCAATACTTAAGCAGAACCAGGTAGCCATCATAAAAATGTTAAATGCAGAATCTGTAGGATTACCTTCTTACTCAAGCACTGTAAGATGGAGTCTTTTAATTTCCAGTGATTGTCTTTTTTTGTTCTGGGTTTAAATACGACCGTGCGCAACTCAATTTGCTATAAGAAGTCGCTCGTCCCTAATTTGGGGTCACTGGTTCCATGGAAGGGAGAAAACCAGTGCCACAAGGCAAACACAACATCGATGCCTCCGGGGAATCGAATCTGGACCCAACTCGGAAGAACGATCATAAAACAACTTTTAGACCACTGCACCACCGAAAGCCCCCTCCGGGGATCTGATGTGAAGCCTAAAAATATAGAACGATGTCACAGAATTAAATCTGCTTTTCACGAAGAAAAGAAAAAGAATGGAAAGGAAAAAAACGCCGAAGGAACATAGCAAAGTAAAATACCATTGTTTTGAGGAAAAAGGAGCACTTCGTTCAAGAAATAAAAGAGTACCGGAAAATGTTATAGGCGCCAGTGCCAGAAATTCATAATTACAATTTGGAAAACATAAAAAATCATATCTGGTCTAATACTGACATTAATATAAAATTACGAAATATTAATCACAAGGAGCATTACTATCTACTTTTCTTTTATATAGAAACATTTGGGCTATATATCAAGAAATAGCAAAATGATCCACTGAAATGTAATCAAGAGATGTTAATCCAGGAAATATGAATTTCAATTTTAGTGTTTATAGGGAGTTATTTCGGGAATACGAAAAACAATATCCAGAAATAAGAACAATAATAACAGGTCAGAGAATTTACTGGAGGCGGAACAATTTATTCTGCTGTAAATGGAGCTAAAATAACCGGACACGTAGCGCTGAAAGATGTTCACAGCCCTTTCTTTGGAATTAAAAAATCAGACAGTAAGTTCAGATTCTGACCATTCGTCCGAAATTAGTTCATTTTCAAATCGCCGGTGGGTCTTGGAATAATTGGCGTAAGTCATTGACTCTGCCTTTTCCCTGAGACTAGTGGTCATAAAGTACATGCAGGCGACTGATTATAACCCATCCGGTTGCTGTCATAGTAGGAGATATCCCTAAATGTAGAAAATATTTAAACAATTCTGAAACGAAGCCTGAAACATATATAAAAATGTAGTCTTAGCAGCGAATTTTAATCATCATTCCATTTCTTGACACTGCGTAGAGGACTTAAACTCGGAATTTTCCTTTTACAGACTGAATATATCCGAAACTTAGTGGAATAGATTTTATATATGCATTTTTTTCTTTAAATACTGCACGGTAAAAAAAATTATAGCACCTTTGTAATTATTCTTGCACATTTGTATCAAACCACAACACCGGGAACGAACGATGTAGAACAGCGTTGTGTAGCATAGCCTACTTCACAAATTTTAAGGAAAATAGAACCTATTTGATCATTTTGACAGAAGTCTCACAACAGCTAGTGACCAACACAATGATGCTCAAAAAGTTTTAATGCATAATTATTTCTGCATTACCGCTAAAAACCGATTTTTCTAACTCTGACTTCACGGTTTGGTGCTTGGATGGTTCAGATATCATCACTGATCGCTAATTCGATTTATCTGCATCTACTGAGTGACAACTTAAATCTTGGCCCTCAGTCTCCGGCAGCTGGAATGTACCTGGCCAAGGCAGCGGCTAGTGCGACATGAAGGCAGAGGGTGCTAAGAATCCCCGGAGGACCGGACTAGGCTGCCATTTGATGCTGACCTTGGCTACCTATAACGGACGCTCCCTATCTTCTGATTCAAGGCTTCTTGAATTGGAAGAGGAACTACAAAGGATCAAGTGGGACATCGTCGGGCTAAGTGAGGTAAGGAGAAAAGGAGAAGATCTCATTGAACTGAAAAGTGGACATCTCTTCTATTATCGTGGGACAGATACTGGCAGAACTAGTGGTGTTGGATGTATAATAAACAAGAAACTGAAGGATAAAGTGGTAGAAGTTGAAAGTTCCTCTGACAGAGCTGCACGACTCGTTATCCAACTATCGAGAAGATACCAGGCTCAGATTATTCAAACTTATGCACCCACCACAAGTCATCCTGAAGAAGAAATTGAAGAATTTTATGAGGAAATTCGTCATCTAAATAATAAAGGTAAGCAGCACTTGAAGATAATTATGGGAGATTTCAATGCAAAAATAGGGCAACGGCAACAGAATGAAACTTCAGTAGGTAAATTCGGTCACGGCAACAGAAACCAGCGTGGAAATACTCTCGTTGAGTTTGCAGAGGCAGAAGGATTTTTCATCTTGAATTCCTTTTTGAAGAAAAAAGCCACACAGGAAATGGACATGGAGACATCCAATTGGGACGACAAGTGAAATTGATTTTATTATGTGTAACAAAAAATTCGTCATCGAAGACTGCAGTGTGCTAAACAAGTTCAACACAGGTAGTGACCATAGATTGGTGAGATGTAAGATGCACCTCAACACTAAACTGGAACGTGGCAAGCTCATAAGACAAACAAAATGTATTGACATAACCAACCTTAAAAAACACCATAATACTTTCAAGTTGGAACTGAAGAACAGATTCTCTGCTTTAGAAGGCCTAACATCGGAAGAAGTGGATATTTCGGAAGTTAACAGAAAAGTAACCAAAGCTCTTATGGAAACAGCAACAAAATTAGCTGGGTCTAAGAACAAGTTGCATGTAAACAAATTATCGGGAAAAACCAAAATGTTGATGCAAAAAAGAAGAGAGATGAGGACAACTAAAGAAGATGTGACTTCCAAAGTGGAATATATAGAGCTATGCAAGGCAGCACGAAACAGTATCACTGAAGACGTAAGGAAATTCAACTGTGAGCTAGTGAGGAAAGCAATTGAAAACAACCAAAGCCTAAAGATAGCAAAGGGACATCTCAGTAAGGGAAGAAAACAGATTATGGCTCTGAGAAAAGAAGATGGTTCTATAACAAGAAATAGAGGCGAAATTTTGACAAGAGTGAAAGATTTCTACTCCAAATTATATGAAAGGGATGATACATGTACTCCAGACATCATGAAAGGTACCAGAGTTCTTCCAGTCCTCCCAGCAGAAGTTGCTCATGCAATCAAGAACATGAAGCGGGGGAAAGCTCCAGGAGAAGAAGGAATTACTATAGACATCATACAAGAAGCAAGTGGAGAAATTGAAACAGTACTCGCCCAAATTTTCACTCGATGCCTTAATGAAGGGAAGATTCCTGAGGATTGGAACAATGCTACAATGATCCTGTTACATAAAAAAGGTGACATTGAGGATCTCAGGAACTACATACCTATCAGCCTCCTATCAGTGGTTTATAAAATCTTCACTAAAGTTCTTTCACACCGCTTGAAGGTAACACTGGACATGGCTCAACCGAGAGAACAAGCTGGATTCAGGAGTGGCTACAGCACAATAGATCATATCCACGTACTGAGAGAACTAATTGAAAGAGCGAGGGAATATGAACTTCCATTGTGCATGGCTTTTATCGATTATGAAAAAGCCTTTGATTCGGTGAAACCATCAGCAGTTACCACGGCTCTGAAATCCTGCGGTATTGAAGATGCATACATTAATATTATTAATAACATCTATGAAAATGCAAGTGCAAGGATTCGGCTGTTTGAAAATACAACACACATAAAAATTGGAAAGGGAGTGAGACAAGGTGACACCATATCTCCGAAGCTCCTTAATGCCACATTGGAAAATGTCTTTTAATCACTGAACTGGGAAAACAAAGGGATAAAGATTAATGGAGATTATCTAACCCACCTTCGTTTTGCTGATGACGTAGTCATTTTTGCAACTACCCCATCAGAGCTGCAGAGTATGATCCAGGAACTTGCTGACAAGAGTAAAGAAGTGGGATTAAAAATGAACTTTCAGAAGACAAAAGTGATGTTCAATGCTTTTACAAGAAATGAAGATATATCGATTGATGGAGAAAAACTGGAGATAACAGATACGTATGTTTATCTTGGACAGCAGATATCAAATGAGTATCACATTGATGAAGAACTTAATCGGCGTACAAAACTTGCCTGGAGAGCTTTTGGAAGAAACAGCATAATTTTCAAGAGCAATATGCCATTATGTCTTAAAAGAAAAGTGTTTGATCAATGCATCCTTCCAGTGCTTACGTATGGTGCAGAGACGTGGACCTTAACTAAAAGAGACATACAAAGGCTGCAGACAACTCAAAGAAGCATGGAGAGGTGCATGCTTGGTATAACCAGGAGAGATAAGAAGAGGAACTCGTGGATCCGAAAAATGACGAGAGTGGAAGACATCATGATCAGAGTTAAATCCCTGAAATGGCAATGGGCTGGACATACTGCCAGAAGGACAGACCATAGATGGACAGCCGAAATTTTAGATTGGATTCCAAGGGACAGGAAAAGACCCAGAAAAAGACCACATGGGAGATGGGTGGATGAAATTCGTAAATATGCGGGAGTGACATGGAGGAGACTGGCACAAGACAGACCGTTGTGGAGGAAACTTGGGGAGACCTTCGTCCAGCAGTGGATTGATAATGGTTGACAATGATGATGATGATGATGATGATGACTGAGTGACATAAAAATCTTAACGATTGCCGACGTTTAATAAAAGTGACCCAACATTAAGGTATCACATTATATTTCAAAAAATCCTTAGAAAAATTCATTTCTATTGTAGGATCATTTTCAAGTTGTCATTTGTAAAACACAAATGCTCACTGCTCTTACAATCACTTTTCTAAATCATATTAGACACACAGCAAAGACTTCCTTTAGACGTCCTGTCCTTCTTGTTTGAAGTCAGTAAATGTTTGTGCAACACAAGTTCATACAAGGTGGGGCTAGCAGATTTCATTGTGTTTGTTCTTTATAAAACACAAATCATTCCGAAATACGTAAAATCCTGAATATCTGTAAAATTAAAACGAATGTAGCACCTAGTATAACGTAATTTCGGAATAAAAAAACATTATTCAAAAAATTAATTTATTGTACAGTAAGACGCTGAGGCGAGGGATTGATCTTACAGTAAACAAATAAATTCGAAAATCTGACACATATTTATAAAGATTTTAATGTACTGTCACCTTTTACAGGGTCAACCGTACTTCGAGAACAATCCATTGAGGCTGTTTAAATATAATACGGTACACATATCACCAAAGCATGCCATCAACACTGTGCAGCAGAAATATCCGTATTGCTTATATGCGTGTAACTTAACTGCCAGATCTTTTTACATAGATGATATACGGAATTTAACACTAAGATACCAAAACTCGACAAAGAAGCTTGGTCAGCATGAAGCATGTTCGAAGACGCTCGTTTGTTTATGTACTTCTCATTTTTAAAGAAGCACCGCTTTTTTTACGTCGTCAATTATGTTTTGGATACACCTGTTGTACCGACCATACATTTGGAGAATCCATGCTGCGACGAACGTTTTACCTTTATTCTGAACAGACCTTTTTTTACACTCTTCTGTTGATGCTCATTCGAAAAACGCATGACTCCCAGATCAATTTTTTCCAGATTCTTAGAAAAGGAAGAAGTCGATGAGTACGATTGGTGCGGAAGCAGTTGAAAGCCTCAGTCTGTCACAACCTGCTCTGAATTCCAGGGGTATGTATTGTATTGCAGCTTTGTCCCAGAAAATCAGAACTCATCTTGACAAATTTCCTCACTGTTTACTCTTAATCGCTTTACGCAATGTCTCAATAGCGCGGAATTCAATCGGTTGCACTGTACTTCTATCTTCTACACTTCTCTCCTTTTTTTAGTGGGTCTCTTGTACGTCTTGCTTTTTTTTATGGGGTTTTGTATCAACGAAATTCGTATGGGTAACTGCTATCACGGTAGATGTTGCTCGTTCTTTCATTTTTTTTATTTTTTGAATCTAAAAGCTTTCGTCAACATATATTTTTATTTCTCTTTTGAATGTAAATAACAGTTCTGCTTTATTAAAATGCTGAAGGAGATCACCTTAAATGCGGAATAGTAAATTGTTTCTTTTCTTTAGTAGTCTATCGCAGATACTCAAATTTTTTATACTGTCTGTGTACGTAATGTTTAACAATAAGTACACTTAAGCTCAAGTGTCCAGAAAAGGCAGAATTGGGGATATCACGACGAAACTAGTTGGAAATCTTCCTTCTGGAATAGAACAAAAATATGTAGTAGAAAAAAAAATGAGTTTACAACAGCACCGCTAGGATACAAATAAAGATTTAAGAATAAACACGTGCGTGAATTTGTTATATACTGACAACACAAAGCCCAGGGCAGAACTTGATTAATATTGAAAATCCTCCAAATATGATCAATATTCTTGCCATTACAAGAAATGGCTGTTTGAAAAGGAAGAACGAGATATCACATAACGGCTTGCAGGAAGTCGCGGTCGATGTTGGCCATTTAACGACTAGTACTAGTTTTCAGTTCTGATGGAGAGCGAATGTTTTCCCATAAACTATGTCTTTAAGAAGTGAGCAAAGGCAGAAATCACAAAGATTCCAGGGAACGGGCTGCTCAGGGCTTAAGGAAACCTCAAAAAATAATATAACCATTGCCGAACGTTCGATTGCGCAATTCCTTCACACGCCGCCAACACGTGGAAGTGTACAATCCCGAACAACGAAAGGTCCAAACAGTGTCATTCCTACAAAGCGAGAATAGAGTTTTGTGGCTGCAAAAGGCAGTCGCGATGAATGTTTATAGTAAATTGAACTGAGCACTGTGTTTTTGTGGTTTCGTGTAAAAATGGTTCAATGATGAAATCAACTGCATCGGCAAGTCATACCCTCACATATGGACTCTGTAGTGTTTGATGCTTCAGATGGCATATCTTTCGACCTCTGTAGTGGTTGATCTTTGAGTGTCAGATGGCCAAGTAGTAACACATATTCGTCAGGTCTGCGAGTCCATAGTCAATTAACAATGAAAATGCCTCATCTGACTACATCATAGCCCAAGGTGATACGCTGTTAACTGCAGTCAGTGCCAGGAATCAAAGTGCGTAGTTCAAGCATGATACTTGCCGCCCGCTATCAGATTTTTCATTAAACGTATCCTGCAGGGATACCATTCCACTATCAACAGCTTCACTGTGCGACGGATGATTACGCAAGGTGTAAATGTAGGTGGTGCTGTGTTGGAGATCTCACTGAAACAGAACGGCCATTTTATCCCATAATTTGTGATATTCACCTTTGATCTGATCATTTTCGAGTGGAACATCTTCCTCGGAAACGACTCTACCATTATCTTGTCAAAGGATATGATACTGCCTGTTATGCATTAATTTGATTCTTGTCTTCCTATTTTCTCCAAGTGGTTGATTACGGCAACTTATTCTGAAACGGCATGATTCACTCGAAACACGTAATAAGCAACGTAACTTTTACGCTCACAGAGAAATATGGAAGAAATTATGTTATGCTGTGGTGAGGAAATTAACGACGTGATGGTACACAGGACTTCTATAAACTATAACGCAATGTTCTCAGAAATGATTCCTCAATTATTTTCCTTTTAAATGTGGCTAATTGATTTATTAACGGTTCCAAAAATATCAACATAGTCAAATATACTCAAAGTAATGTTTAGTACTTTTCTGTTATATTCATTAATGGCATTTTATGATGGGTGAAAAAATCCATATTACTTAATTTCAACAGCTTTCTGTTACTTTCTTGAATCGTCCAGATTGTATTAACAAACTATCTGGTCAATCACTTTTCTGTTAGAAATTATCGCATGGCAATTAAATGAATTTTGTTTAAGGGAATCGGAGGTGCGACATAAAATACAGTAAACTATTAGCACTGGCGAAGAATTCCATTGAAAGTTAAAAGCGTGTAACTGCAAAAAGAAATGGTGAGGTTTGGTTGTGAATTCACCAAGTTCAGGTTTTGACATCTCCAAACATTTGCATCAAATTAGTTTTTCAGAATAATAAACCGCATTTTACTAAGATCAGTTATTATTTTCATTATATTGATATTTCCTTTTCTATATGAGTATATTATTAGGTCGATGCACGATTTTTAAACAACGGAATAGATACTTAAACGACTTAAACAACGGAATAGATATCGTGCATAATGCAGTTTGATTTTAGTCATCAAAAAAGGATGTGCCAAATTGCTGACGTTTAAAATGTCAATTGGGCTACATGTTTGTTTAAAACAGTTTGCACATCTTTTTCCTGTATCTCCTTCGGTCGTATGCTACGCGGCTTTCCCTTAACTTTGCGTTCACCAATTCCGAATCTCCCAAACCCATCGCTATTTATGCTTGCTCTTATATCTTTCCCGCTATGTATGCTGAACTACGCCAGTTTTGTGCATTTGCTTGGTTTTCCTGCCATTAAATATGAAAACCTGAAACGATTATGCACCTTTTTGATTTCTGTCTTGAATAACCGCAGGTGTGTTCTGTTCGCCATCGAGCGTTGTTTAATACGGAGTTGTTACCTGAAAGCCACCGTACGAAAGTTTGAACAGAAGTGCAGCCACTTCGCTTTCATAGCCAGGTACAGGAGAGTTGGAAAATTTCGCATATACCTAAAACATTAAAGTATTGCATGTAAAATATTATTTCTGTACTGCAAACATATCTAAAAAGCGCAAATTCCAGTGAAGATAACGAGAAAATATAACACATTAGATTATTACCGGATTATTATTGTATTACCGGACTTTCTGTGTTCCATGTCAATGTCCCCAAATTAGTCTGTCACACCAATTAATGTGTTCGAATATACAGACAGTAGAGTCAATGTATCTTATCCTTTAATTGAGATCCTACGGATAAGGTACAATAACAGGAAATATATTCTTAAGAATAGACCAAAGCCAAACCGAAAATTTTGATTAAATCCACTGTTAAAGGAAAACGCAGTAGCCACGACATGACATTACATTTAATATAATACATTTTGTTCATGTCATGCAGATTAGAGTTTAATAATTTTTTTTCAAATTTATCTGTCATTTAGTTATTGAAGAAAGGAAGGACATGCAAATAAATTTCACTTTATTATTAATAAAATTCAGTACGAATATTATTCAAAAAGTGAAAAGTTACAAGTTTTTACAGGGGTCGAATGTAACAGTTCGCCTTTCACTAGGCCTTAAGATTAAGGAAATATCAATTCGTTTCATGCCAGTTTAGATAATTTTCTTTTTATTTCGCATTATAATTTCTTGCCATACATTTGCTTGAAATGAAAAGAATTCAACAATACCTTCGGAGCTGTAAAGAGGAAAATTAGGCAAACTATTACGGCTGTAAAAAGGATGTTAGCCCTGTTGTGAAGGAGTTCGGTGCTGGTTAATTCCCTAGAACAATGCTTTTGTATTAAGCATTGCAGGTAGCTGTTTCAGTAGGATTGATTTCATGGTTAAACGGAATTATAGCGCTAGAAGAAAAGATAATTTTGCACACAAAATGGTTTATCATATAAGTACTTCAATTCTAGTGGTCTTCCAATTTAACACAGTATCAAAGCAATATATAATCGGAGTACGGACAAGATACTTATGTGAATTTTGCATAATTAACAGTGAAATGTAAAATTGTAATAATCAGACCATTTCCATTTTGGAAAAAAATATATGGTTGGCACATATGTTTGAACAATTAATATTTAATAGTCTGACAGTTTGCCTTTCTTTTCAATGACTGTAATTAATCCATCATTCAATGAGTTTGGAAGTTTCGATAGTGTCCGAATTTCGATGTTTGCCCATGCTGCCCTCAATTTCTGGAAATGTCTTAAGTCTTTTTAAACAGAGCGCACCATTATGTCCCAAAGGTTTTCCATTGGGTTGTGGTTAGAGCTCTGTGAATGCCAGACCAAAACACAAACGACATTGGTTTCAAACCACTCTTTAGTAGACCGAGAGTTCTCGATTCTGGCGTTGTTCTGCTGAAAAATTCAAGTTCCCGATGTCATAAGGGGAGCAACAAGTAGCTAATAATTCTCCATCATATCTTGGTACTTATGGGAATAAACGTGTATGTCTATAATCACAAGTAAAGTTTTTCCAGTTGCAGAAAATGCCTCCCAAACCATGACCGATCCTCCACCGAATTTGATCTTTGAAAAATAGGGTTTTTCTTTTCGCAGAGCACGCAAATATTTAGGGAAACCGTCAGGCCTGACCAAATTAAATCTGTTTTAGTCGAAAAAAAGCACGTCTTTCCACATGTTACGTAACGTAATATGCATTTTTGCAAACTCTACTCGAGAAGGTATGTTTAGCATTCAGGTAGGGTTTGGCTTTAGCTTAATGTATTGATGTTCGAATTGCCGGCTTAGAGTTCAGCCACTGCAGGACAATTTCAGTTGACGAATAATTTCACTGGAAAACTCTTTGTTAGCACATGCAAGTAAACTAACTCTACGTATCATGCGATTTGGAATTGATTTTGAACTACTAGTAGATTTTTTTAGTCTATAAGAAGATGGATTTCGAAAATAATTCATCACTACGCTCTTGAATCGGCCTTTTGCTTCTGCAATTTCCGCACGATTCTTTCCATTCGCAAGCAATCCTTGTTTTTTACCGCGTTCAAAATCCGACTACATTTTGTCCTTTGCCATAGCAATACCCTTCATCAAAGCCAACACTGACTTCTCCGCGTGCTCTGCTTACCGAGGCGCCTGTTCCTACATATGTGTGAAACAACAATAATTTCCATACTCTTCCGGAAACGCTCCTGACATTATCATTTTTCCTGCTGCAAAAATTGTAGTTAATTCGGTTCTATTCTTTTAATTTTTCCCCGCAAACATCTTTATGGCAGTATTATTTTAGAAGGGTTTGAAACTTGTTTTACCACTATTTGAACGGTTCGCACCATTAACTTAGTCTTCCATTTTGTGCACTTTTGCATATTATTTCAAATTTTTGGTAAAGAGGACTTTGGCCACCAGGGCGCGTAAGTGTTATTTTTGCTTCTCATATACTTACCATAAAATCTAAGCTCCTAAAACATCGATTGAAAAAAATCTTTCGTGGACTGATGCCACTCGCATCGAAAAACCTTTTCAGAATATTTTCTTCCTAAAATATTTCACAGTTTTTCCACCAGGAGGGGTAGACGTATATCTTATTTTCGTCAATATCGCAACGTCTAGAAGCCCGATTTGAAACATTTCTTCTTTGTTGGATATGTTTTCAGTGTGACATGTTTTTGTTATAATTGCAAAATTTTCAAGTAAATCATAGACTTTCCGTTAGAGGGCGTTAAGGTAAATTACTTTCCCACCTATATCCCTGCTTCTAAATCTCCGATTTGAAAATTTTTCTGCACCGGATACAGCTCCTGGTGGGAAATCGTTTGCACATAATTTCTAATTTTTGGGAAAAAAATGGTTTGGCCACCAGGGGGCGTGAACCTTAATTTCCGCTTTTGATGTATTTGCAGCAAAATATGAGCTTCTAAAATCTTGATTGAAAAAATCGTCGTTTGTAGACCAATAGTACTCATGTCGACAAACCGTTTAGAAACATTTTCTTCTGAAAATTATGCATGGTTTCTACGCTAGGGGTCTAGATGTACATCTTCTTTTTGTCAATATCTCTACTTCTAGGAGCCCGTTTTGAAAAAATTACTTCTTTGTTGGATAGTGTTTCTAGTGTGACATGTTTTTCATATAATTTTAAAATTTTCAAGTAATTCATAGACTTTCCGCTAGGGGGCGTAAAGGTAAATTGCTTTCCCCCTGTAGCTCTGCTTCTAAATCCCCGTTTTGAAAAATTCTTTCTGCACCGGATACAGCTCCTGATGGGAAATGCTTTCGAATAATTTCGAATTTTTTGTAAAAGAATGGTTTGGCCACCAAGTGTCGTAAGCCTTAATTTCCGCTTATGATGTATTTGCAGCAAAATATGAGGTTCTGTAATCTCAATTGAAAAAAAGTTATTTTTTGACCGATACTACTCAAAGTCGACAAACCTTTTAGGAACATTTTCTTCTTGAAATAATGCATGGTTTCTATTCTAGGGGCGTAGATGTATATCTTGTTTTTATCAATATCTCTACTTCTAGGAGTCCGATTTGAAAAAAAATCCATTTTTGTTGAGGTGTGTTTCCGATGCGAAATGTTTTTCCTAAAAATTCAAAATTTTCAAGTAAATTGTAGACTTTCCGCTAGGGGGCACAAAGGAAAATTGCGTTTTCTGCGTTATTCTGCATCTAAAACTCCGATTTGAAAATTCCTCCTGTATCGCATTCAAGAACTGATGGAAAATATTTTTCAAATAATTTCTAATGTTTGGTAAAGAATGGTTTTGCCACCAGGGGAAAAAGTGTTAATTTCTGCTTCTGACGTATTTGTAGTAAAATCTGGGCTCCAGAAAACAGGACAGAATTTTTTTTTTCTTGGACCTATACCTCTCATATGGAAAATCCTTTTGAGAATACTTTCTTCCTGAAATAATGCATGGTTTTCCCATCAGGGGACGTAAAGTCACATCTTATTTTTGTAGATACCTCTGTTTCTAATAGTCCGATTTAAAAAAATATTTCTGTGTTATTGAACGTTTCCGATGCGAAATGTTTCTCATATAAATTCTTGTTTTACTTAACACACAAGTCTGCAACCAAAGGGCGTAAGCTCACGATTCCGTTTACAGCAATATCTGAGGGATTATAATCCCCACTGAAAAACTTCTTTCTTCCGTCAGATACTATTGGTTTCCATAGCGACTCCATTGACTTTGAGTAAATTTTTTGATAAATTTAATTTGCCTCAGAACGGATTCAGAGACGTGCTTATTACACCCGAAAATTCGGTGTCATCTTTCTTGTTTTGTTTTGTTGCCAAACGTTCAAGTGTAAAATGCTGCTCATATAATTTCAAATTTTAAAGCACAAGTGTAACACTAGAGTGGGTTGGATGACGTTCCTGTTTAAAACAATATTTGTGGGTATAGAAAACCTATTAACAAATATTTTTCGGTCATATACGGCCAACTATGAAAACTCGTTGTGCGTATTTTCTTCTCAAAATCATGCACAATTTTGTTGCAAGGGCCGCAAAAGGTTTTTCTGAATCTATGTTTCTCAATGCGCTATTTAAAAAGTTGCTTTAACAAAGAATACAATTTGCGTTATGGAACACTTAGGTTTCAATTTTAGAAGATTTGTAATTGACAGTTCTATCGCTAGGTGTTGGTTATGTATTTCTGTTTCCAGCTGTATCTGCACTTCTAAAAACGCTTTTCAGAAGTTATTTTTTACTGTATGCAATTCACTAAAATAAAGAGGAGAAGTATTATGCCCTTTACGTAATACAAAGTGTTCCCGCTATGGGGCGTAAGAATCATACATTTTCTCCCTGCCTCTGCTTCAGGAAGGCATATTTGAAAAGTTCTTTCGCCTTAGCTTTTGCCGTAAAGAATACTTTTCAGCTATTTTGAATTTTTTCATTGTGAAAATGCATCGGCGAAAAGGCGTATACTTTTATATTGTTTCCTGCTATATTTCTTCTTTTAAATATACGATTTTATATTCTATTTGTCTTAATATCATCTATTAATTTTAGTAACATTCTTTTATTCGCTAGTATAAGAAGCAGTTGCTATTTTTGGATATTTTATCCATTGTGGAAATCTGGAGGAATTCTTTTTTTATACGATTTTTCTCACGTTCAATAACTTTGGTAAGTTTTATTCTCGTCAGAAACGATTTTAACACAACATAAAGACATGCTCATTAAAACAGAATATTTGGTTTCAGCTTTCTTGTTTGGCTGTGTGCCGTGTGATATAAATGTTATACGTTTCATAGGGAAGTTACAAATGCACATTTTTGGCAAAAGTAACTATTTTATAAAAATGAATAGGATGAGTCTTCAAATCCACCTCTCTCATTAGACCATTGTCTTATTGATTGAGAAACATGGTGATAAGAATTTTCTGCACTAAAAAAGTTTTAGTTTTCTTTCGTTCGTTTTGAATTAGCTTAAATGGAATAATTGAGATTTGTGACCTATTTCGATATTTACATTTATATCGCCGCAGACCTTTCTGAAATAATAAATATCATTCTGTTCTTCAGAGTACTATTTTTAGTTCTTCAGTGAGACTCATGCATGTAATGTTTTTAAACTCCCTTTAACTTCAACAAACACGATCCATTCTTCCATGTTTTTAATTTAAAATCAAAATTTTAGTATTTAATTAGGATATATATGTATAGGGATGTAAGGTCAGGTGATGCGTAACATCACAGCCTCTCCTTGACAAATGTCAACCCCGCCTTCTCGTGGTGCATCCTGTTCCCACTAAAGGGGCTCTGACGACCGCAAATAGCGGTATAACTATACCATCGGGATCAGAGGAAATGCTATCCCACACTCACCAACCCGCTTGGCCAGCGTGGTGAGTTATGGCCAAACACCTCCAAAATGACTCTACAACTTAAATCTTGGCCCTCAGTCTCCGGCAGCTGGAATTTACCTGGCCAAGGCAGCGGCCAGTGCGACATGAAGGCAGAGGGTGCTAAGAATCCCCGGAGGACCGGACTAGGCTGCCATTTGATGCTGACCTTGGCTACCTACAACGGACGCTCCCTATCTTCTGATTCAAGGCTTCTTGAATTGGAAGAGGAACTACAAAGGATCAAGTGGGACATCGTCGGGCTAAGTGAGGTAAGGAGAAAAGGAGAAGATCTCATTGAACTGAAAAGTGGACATCTCTTCTATTATCGTGGGACAGATACTGGCAGAACTAGTGGTGTTGGATTTATAATAAACAAGAAACTGAAGGATAAAGTGGTAGAAGTTGAAAGTTCCTCTGACAGAGCTGCACGACTCGTTATCCAACTATCGAGAAGATACCAGGCTCAGATTATTCAAACTTATGCACCCACCACAAGTCATCCTGAAGAAGAAATTGAAGAATTTTATGAGGAAATTCGTCATCTAAATAATAAAGGTAAGCAGCACTTGAAGATAATTATGGGAGATTTCAATGCAAAAATAGGGCACCGGCAACAGAATGAAACTTCAGTAGGTAAATTCGGTCACGGCAACAGAAACCAGCGTGGAAATACTCTCGTTGAGTTTGCAGAGGCAGAAGGATTTTTCATCTTGAATTCCTTTTTCAAGAAAAAGCCACACAGGAAATGGACATGGAGACATCCAATTGGGACGACAAGTGAAATTGATTTTATTATGTGTAACAAAAAATTCGTCATCGAAGACTGCAGTGTGCTGAACAAGTTCAACACAGGTAGTGACCATAGATTGGTGAGGTGTAAGATGCACCTCAACACTAAACTGGAACGTGGCAAGCTCATAAGACAAACAGAATGTATTGACATAACCAACCTTAAAAAACACCATAATACTTTCAAGTTGGAACTGAAGAACAGATTCTCTGCTTTAGAAGGCCTAACATCGGAAGAAGTGGATATTTCGGAAGTTAACAGAAAAGTAACCAAAGCTCTTATGGAAACAGCAACAAAATTAGCTGGGTCTAAGAACAAGTTGCATGTAAACAAATTACCAGGAAAAAATAAAATGTTGATGCAAAAAAGAAGAGAGATGAGGACAACTAAAGAAGATGTGACTTCCAAAGTGGAATATATAGAGCTATGCAAGACAGCACGAAAAAGTATCACTGAAGACGTAAGGAAATTCAACTGTGAGCTAGTGAGGAAAGCAATTGAAAACAACCAAAGCCTAAAGATAGCAAAGGGACATCTCAGTAAGGGAAGAAAACAGATTATGGCTCTGAGAAAAGAAGATGGTTCTATAACAAGAAATAGAGGCGAAATTTTGACAAGAGTGAAAGATTTCTACTCCAAATTATATGAAAGGGATGATACATGTACTCCAGACATCATGAAAGGTACCAGAGTTCTTCCAGTCCTCCCAGCAGAAGTTGCTCATGCAATCAAGAACATGAAGCGGGGGAAACTCCAGGAGAAGATGGAATTACTATAGACATCATACAAGAAGCAAGTGGAGAAATTGAAACAGTACTCGCCCAAATTTTCACTCGATGCCTTAATGAAGGGAAGATTCCTGAGGATTGGAACAATGCTACAATGATCCTGCTACATAAAAAAGGTGACATTGAGGATCTCAGGAACTACAGACCTATCAGCCTCCTATCAGTGGTTTATAAAATCTTCACTAAAGTTCTTTCACACCGCTTGAAGGTAACACTGGACATGGCTCAACCGAGAGAACAAGCTGGATTCAGGAGTGGCTACAGCACAATAGATCATATCCACGTACTGAGAGAACTAATTGAAAGAGCGAGGGAATATGAACTTCCATTGTGCATGGCTTTTATCGATTATGAAAAAGCCTTTGATTCGGTGAAACCATCAGCAGTTACCACGGCTCTGAAATCCTGCGGTATTGAAGATGCATACATTAATATTATTAAAAACATCTATGAAAATGCAAGTGCAAAGATTCGGCTGTTTGAAAATACAACACACATAAAAATTGGAAAGGGAGTGAGACAAGGTGACACCATATCTCCCAAGCTCTTTAATGCCACATTGGAAAATGTCTTTCAATCACTGAACTGGGAAAACAAAGGGATAAAGATTAATGGAGATTATCTAACCCACCTTCGTTTTGCTGATGACGTAGTCATTTTTGCAACTACCCCATCAGAGCTGCAGAGTATGATCCAGGAACTTGCTGACAAGAGTAAAGAAGTGGGATTAAAAATGAACTTTCAGAAGACAAAAGTGATGTTCAATGCTTTTACAAGAAATGAAGATTTATCGATTGATGGAGAACAACTGGAGATAACAGATACGTATGTTTATCTTGGACAGCAGATATCAAGTGAGGGTCACATTGATGAAGAAATTAATCGGCGTACAAAACTTGCCTGGAGAGCTTTTGGAAGAAACAGCATAATTTTCAAGAGCAATATGCCATTATGTCTTAAAAGAAAAGTGTTTGATCAATGCATCCTTCCAGTGCTTACGTATGGTGCAGAGACGTGGACCTTAACTAAAAGAGACATACAAAGGCTGCAGACAACTCAAAGCAGCATGGAGAGGTGCATGCTTGGTATAACCAGGAGAGATAAGAAGAGGAACTCGTGGATCCGAAAAATGACGAGAGTGGAAGACATCATGATCAGGGTTAAATCCCTGAAATGGCAATGGGCTGGACATACTGCCAGAAGGACAGACCGTAGATGGACAGCCGAAATTTTAGATTGGATTCCAAGGGACAGGAAAAGACCCAGAAAAAGACCACATGGGAGATGGGTGGATGAAATTCGTAAATATGCGGGAGTGACATGGAGGAGACTGGCACAAGACAGACCGTTGTGGAGGAAACTTGGGGAGACCTTCGTCCAGCAGTGGATTGATAATGGTTGACAATGATGATGATGATGATGATGATATATGTATAGTAATCTTTTTAAAACACTTTTGTCATTTAAACTTGACTCTAATTATTTAGTAGATGTTACATTCCTCCTAATTTTGAAAATCGCAAACAAAAACAACTTGGAAAATTTACTCAGACTTCTCTTCCAAACTACTATAGAAATTGCGAAATGTTGTTTCAGATAATGTTGGTGAATTGGGTTTCCTTTCTATCTGTTACTTAATGTATCCTGTTGTCGCATTTTACATGAAACCAAGATCCATTCACAAGTGGGAACACCTTGGAGATACTGAGATGTTTTCCCGGTACGGTCTGTTTATTCGATAGCTGTTTTCTAGAATTTAGTGTGGAGCTCCTAACAGAATACACAACACTAAGATTTTTTGAAATCAATATATAGTAATTTGTCCGAAATTTGATCCAAATATTCTGAACTGGTGATACATTCTTTTAAGGAATTCTGTTACAGCAAAAGATAATTATAAAAGTCAGAGAGAACCGAATTCAATATAAAAGGTATTTTATCCATACAGAGACCTGTGTTAACACAGCACAGTGAAAATACATATTGATGACTGTGTATGGCATCGGAGACTTGCACAAAGCCAGCTTCATCAACATTTGTAGATCGCTTTTCACGTTTAGATTATTTTATGAAGTTTTGTTTTGTTTGTGTGAAAACAAAAATCAAATGTTCGGGTTTTATCATTAAAATGTTTATTGAAATCCAATATTAAAAAGCAGAGTTATTAAGTCAAATCATTTGAAATGATACAAATTAGGAAAGAGTAAGATCAATCCCAAGCAGTTAGTTAGGTGCATCGTTGGATGTTTCGAGAGAGAGTATGTGCGTTCAAAATTTTAGAAAATATTTATTCTCAAAAGCACAGATGCCATTCTCTACTTAGTTGGACCCACATGCCAAAAGTATTAATAAATTAAAACCGAAAATTTGTATCTTTCGGGCATATGAATCCATATGTAATTACTTAACAATGGTGCAATATTTTCATAGAGTAGTGCTCACTGAGTTGTCAACTTCATCTTTACACAGTTTCGTAATATACACAGCTGGCCACCCAAAATGCAATACCAAGAAGGAATCATCCGATTGGCCTAAAATTCGCAGCATGCGTCGCGCGCTAGAGGACATGAAAACGATTTGCATTGCAGGGCTTATGCAAATTATGTGCGCCTGTCACGCCACCGAGAAGCACTATAAGAAGGGTGCACAGAAGGCGGGATGTAAGTCGTGGAAGTGTGTTGTGCTGCCGGACTTGTGCATGGGAAGCTTCCTTATGTTTCGTCGCAGAATACAGCAGTCAGTCCAGCACATTTCCGAGTTCTACAGAGGACGAATAGTGGCTTATCGCGACAGCGGTTTATCATAACGAGACATCGGCGCCCGGGACGACATCAAGCCACAGTGAGCGACTATGGATTCGGAGGGTGCAGGAAGGACAGACAGACAGACGTAGGTGATTGCCGCAGCCGCGGCATACCACCTAACAAGAGGACCTGCATGTTGTGCGGTGGGATTTGACTGCTCTCACCACAATATCACGAACGTTAGCGCAGGAATTAGGGTGTGTTCTGCAACAACCTGTGACAGCACGTACCGTTCGACGTCGTCTGCAGGAGCGGGGACTTATCGCACGGCGTCCATTGCTCCGCTTACCATTGACGTTACACTACCGGCGAGTGCGGGTGCAGTGGGTCGTTGAACGCCGCACCTGGACTACGGAATGGCATGACATTGTCTTCTCCGACGAATCCGCTTCTGCCTGCAGCACCACGATGGTCGGATCCGCATGTGGCAGCACCGCGGCGAGAGACTGTAGGACGCCTGCATTATGTATCGCCATACCGGTCCGTCGCCTGGTGTTATGGTTTGGGGCGCAATTGGATATGACACCCGCACACCTCTGGTACGCATCGCCGGTACACTCAACAGCCACCGCTACATCTCCGACGTTTTAAAGCCTGTAGTCTTCCCTTACCTGCAGGACCTGCCTTACGGCCACGTTTCAACAGGATAATGTGCGCCCGCACATGGCACGCATCGTGCAACAATTCTTCATGGCCCTCCTGTTCTCCCGATATGTAACACATCAAACACGTCTGGTCGCTGATCGGCAATACAGTGGCCTAGTAAGCACCACCCGTGGCTACGCCTGATGAACTGTGGCAACGTATGGAAGCAGCCTAGACCAACATACTACAAGCCCACATCCAAAGCCTCTTTCGTTCGATGACGCGGCGTGTAGCGGCCGTTATTGCCAGCCATGGCGGCCACACGAACTATTGGTGTCTGCGTGTTCCGCAAGTGGCATGGGCCTGTAAGCTTAATTGTTTCATCTTTGTATCTGTTGCTATGTGTCCAGTAAATCTGGCATTGCTATCTCGTGTCCTTCTTGGTGTTGCATTTTGGGTGGCTAGCAGTGTATTTCAATAAAACTCTCTTATAATTTTGTGCAGTTCTGATAAACGTTATTTTTTTCTTTGAATTTTTGGACTCGCTATTGTATTTTTATTTTTAAACTGTGTGTAATTCGAAAGTGTCTTTGTTAAGGTACAAAATGAGAAAAACCTGTTTTTAACAAATACTTTCGTCAAATTCCTTCTGATCTGAGTCATGTAATTCCGTTGACATGTGTATCTGACAGGGACATTATTAATCTTCATTTTTTTAAAACCACGATTTTTTTATTTGAGTCATGTGTATCATATTCAGCGTCGGAGGAATAAAAAAACACGCAGCTTGCCGTCACAGCCTAAAACGATATGCAGGAAATTTTCCTTTCTCGGTTAACTCGTTACAAAAGCAAACGATTTTTTTAATCAAAGAATACAAATATGCGTCTTGGTACATTCAGAGAATCCAGCACAGGGATTTTAAAATAATCTCTGAGACATGGACCCTTTCTGTTCCCAACGCTTTATCTTAATATTTGTTGATTGAAATAGCATAAGTGAAATTAGCATTGAAAGTCTAAAGTTTTCACTTTATGGAAACTTCATTCGCACAGTTCTTTAATGGTTTTAAAACAGTTTTCGCTACTTACAGCGTTTTTTTTCAAATTAAAAATCCCTCTACCTCCCACCAAAATTGTTTTTTTCCAAATTTTTTAAAACTTTATTTTCAAAAAAATACTGACAACTTTATATGATTTAGACTAGAAAAACAGAAGGTGGTTGCAGTGCTTTTACTACAAAACCAGAGAAATTAAAAAGTAAAAGTGTATTTGTAATTACTCTACTAGTGCGAGAAATTCCAATAATTTCACGAAAAGTTTTACCGAAAACCGAAATCCTTTGTCTTTATTTCTTATGTAAAAACTGTTTGAACTTCTAGAAATATCAGCTCGCGTTTGTAACATGAACAGCCATTAGTGTCTTGGAACGTTAGTTTTAACCCTAATTTACTTAAGGGATACGTTTTAATATTTTTTTCTAATTTTGTGAAATACTTTTAAAGACGTTAGGTTTTGATACTCCAATAATCCTTCGATTTATCAGTTCAAAAATACAATGATACCACCTCCGCCATTGTTTTTTTTATTAACATTACTTTCGCAAAACAAATAACTACTTACGTAAACATGTCATCCTTCTGCCCTTCTCTCAGCACCACATGACGAATGATTCGCCTGACGCAAAAATAATTTTGTCTTGTAATGACAGAATATTACGCACGAATTCATTGATATATTTTTCATATCTGGTCTATATGATGCAACAGCAGAAGTTATTAGCAGAAATATGCTAATTACCGCAACATAATATTTTTCCTAAAGATGCGGTGTCTTTTTATGAGAACTTTCTGAGACAAAAGAGGAGTATTTGAAGTTCAATTTTTATTTCAATTTATGCACATCTGTCTTTTAATGTGCCACAAAATTGCATGCTCAGCTAATTATATAATCTTTGTACCTATTTATCCGAATTGAACCGAAAAATGTCCAATATTTTTCAGTAATAAAGAAAAGATATTGCGCAGTACACTTCTTCGGCAAGGCGATATAAGAATATATTTTCATACTTCAAATAAGCATTTCCATAATATAGTTTTTAGGAACATAAACGCACATTGTGTTTTCCATTATATTATTTCTTCTGAAAGCACTAGCTGAAAGGCTCATTTTGGGGACGTAACTTCTTCACGGTGGAATTGTGTTTAAAATAGTTTGTTCGTCTATATACTGTGGAAAATTCTGTCGCTAGTTGGAGCTATTTTACATCCCTTTCTTTAGTGGAGAAGATATTACATTGCAGCAAATCGAAGTAAATTATCTTTTTTTTAATCGTACGCATTTGTTGGAGAAGAAAATTACTTGAACATGTTCTTGTTAAACCATTTTACGACCACAGTCGTTAAATCTTCGGTCGCATAGAACACGATAATTAACGAAACTGTCTGTTGCTGCTTTCAGAATTTCTTTCTTCCCCTCTACAAGTAAACAAAATAATTAGTACTCGGTCACCACACGAAACTTTCGATCTATAATATTGATGTTTATTGAACTTTAGATGCTTCCCTGGAGATATCACTGCATTTTGTCGCAGAGAAGGCACGCTATGGCATGAAAAAAAAATTTACCCTGGAGATACCGACACCTGCTTTACTTATTTGTTCAGCGACAACGATGGCGTCTGAGCGTGAATTCTGCTAATTACGCAGTGGCAGTTCAAAATTAAAGATTCTGTAGAAAACTCTACTCATTCTAGACAGCCGTTTTCGAGCGGTCGTGGTAGTTTGGATGACAGGGTGCTTCGCGCGTTATGGTCGTCCAAGGGTTAAAGAGCTTGTTTTGTTATCCGTTACTGATTCAAGGTCCATTCATTTGCTTCACAGAGGAGAGAAGACCGCAATTATTATATTGGTTTGAAATATTCTTCCAACTTTCTTCGTGTTCCACTATGGAAAGTAATTGTGATATGATTACTGTTTTTTCCGTAGAACAGAATTCCATCTCTGGATGAACTGTCATTTTGAATAGAATGGTTTTCTTTTCAAACTAGTGTGTGTGTATGTTCCATACAACAATTCCAGGGCGTTAGGACTTCCTTCGGAGCATTCCGTACTACCTAACTGGAAACTTTGATTTTTTATTCTTTGCTGGAGACTTCAACTCCGCGTTGGATATCCATCGAGATTGCCGGAGTCAAGCTACTTTTTCAGACGGAAGTCAAACCTTGTTTCGATCCTTGTCTCAGGCTAACGATTTATATGGAATTTGGAGAACTCTCAAACAAAATGCTCCTGGTTTCACGTGGGAGGCTAGAGGCCTTCCCTCTAGAATAGACAATGTATTCACACAGTATATAAACGTTTTGGAAGATATAGAAATAATTGACACAAATGCACATCCTGTGCATATATCAGATCATCATTTTGTTAAGCGGAAGGTTGTTATTTATAATTTCACTCGCAGAAGGAAAATGCCGCTGAAAATGAATACTCTTCATTTGGGTAATGATGGCATTCAAAGAGAGAATACAGAATATGTCAAAGAGCTACATAGCAAAAGTGGAAATAAATTTTAGAATTTGGTGTATTTTAAACAACAATTGTGTCAGTATTTACAAGGGAGAGCAAAAGGAGATAGCAGAACAGAAAATAGGTAACTTTCACATTCCTAAAGTATGTTAAGAGCACTGAAAAAACGAAATATTCGGAGTTGTATCCAACAAGAAATAATTAATGTAAAAACGGAAATTGTGGAAATCACTACAACAATTGGAATACGCATTAGAGAAGGCTGGCAACAGCAGATTTGTAAAAAGAGCAAAACATGGTTAACGTGTATAAAAAAAATAAGGCAAAGTGAAAAGCGGTCTTCCTTTGATATATATTAATGATCAGAACAATACTCATAATATGATTTCTGAGGCACATGTTTTTTTCCAAACATTATACAGAAAACAGAAGGTAGAATTTAACAATCTCACAAATTTTGTGAAATTTCCAAAAGTAGATGAAAGAGAAAATGAAATGTTAGGAAATAAAATTACTCTAACAGAAGTGCAAACAGCTATAAAGAAAAAAACAGACGTCCTCTGGACCTGATGGTATAATGGCAATATTTTTTAAGTTGTTTGAGAATCAAATTGTAATGATTCTAATTCAAATGTTGGAATAAATGATTCAGGAATGAATTCCAATTGAACTTAAACAGGGACATATTAAGTTAATCAAGAAGGAAGAACGAAATGAAATGAACTTTAATAAAATTAGACCTATTACTTTGCTGAATGTAGTCTACAAAATTTTGGCTACAATTCTCAATAATAGAATTAGAAGTGTAATTCAGAAACTAGTTGATTTTCAATAGTGTTGTACTATTCCAGTTCGAAACATCTCGGATAATCTTTTCATTTCAAGAGACATTGTTTTCTTAGTAAATGAAAGAAAAATCAAGTTTGGTCTATTCTCTTTAGACCAAGAGAAAGCGTTTGACTCGGTTTATCATGAAGCGTTGCTGCGAATTTTACGAGAATATGGTGTTTCAGAACTATTTATGAAAACCATTGAAATAATGCATAAGGACTCTTATGCAGAAGTACTAATCACTGGATACAAAACAGAAAGAATAAAAATAGAGAGAGGTATCAAACAGGGTTTACCTCTTTCTCCTTCCTTATTTCTTTTGACTAATGCATTGTTTTTGAAGAAGATAATGTTTACCAGCAAATTAAATGATTTCCTGTGCCATCACAGAATCATAAAAAAATTAAATATACCGCTTTTGAGGATAGCATTTTGCTATATTTGAAGGACGAAAACTCTATAACTGAGGCCTTAGGAGTCTTTGAAAAATATGGAAACAATCAGTGGCGCGAAATCAAATGTACAAAAATCAAAGGCACTCCTTTGGGAAAGGTGGACAACACATGGAGGAATTCTATGTCTTGCAGAGATTAAGATCTTGGGTATACATTTCACTCATTCAGGTCCAAGAGAAACAACGTGGAATGTGATCATCGATCAACTCTCACAGACTATACAACGATGGCAAATTCAACGAATTTCGCTGAGTAACAGAGCCAAATCGATCAGTTCTCTTGTGGTGACTAAATGTGCATATGCGGGGCTTCTCTTCGATCTGCCCAGGTCTTTGTTGTTGACAATGACAAGCCTGATGTTTCGATTCCTGTGGAGTGGTAAAACGAAAGAATATATTGGTCGTAATGTTTTTTACCAGAATATAAATAAAGGTGGGTTGCAGATCAAGAACTTAGAGACTTGATTTAAATCAATACGTTTATGGTTGATTCGAAAATGGCTGAATAACTGTCGTTTCCATATTACACCTTCAGGAGATATTTAATTGGATTGGACATTAAAAATTCTGTGTTAAATGCAACTCATTGGAAAAGACCAATGAAAGATTCTAATCCTGTATTTGACAGAGAAGGGCTAAATTGTATGCATCGTAATAATTTAGACAATGTGAAAACTGTGAAATAATTGTATTTCTTAAAAATACTATCCCGTAGATTAGAAATACTCGAATTTGCTGTTCCATCTGTATTTTGTAATGAGAAAGCTTGAAAAATGTGACAGGTTACTTTTTTTTGTATTCTACAAGAAGGGATTTTGTTTTTAAGCTGGGGCATGATGTGCTTTCGACCAGACAGAGAGCCGGCCGCTGGGCAGGGAGGTCTAATTTTCTTTGCTGGAATTAGGGTCTAGTTGAAGACAGACTTCAATTCTTTGTGAACTGTCGTTTTAACAAGCGTGTTTGGTAGGGCGTATTGTCGTCAGCCAGCTTTGCATCGCCAGGTGCTTCTCAGATAATTAAAATGTGTCCAGTCCCTAAAGGGAAAATGTTGTGTATTTGATCATTGTAACTGAAACAAAATACGAGATGTGGTTGGCGCGAAATAGAGTCATCCATAATGAAAAGGTAAAAGGTAATTAATACCCAACAAGTTATATGGAGTATGAAAAGAATGATTAGAAACAGAATGATAACAGATCATGCTAAAATGGCAGAGTCACAATTCACCAAGAGATGGATACCTTGGAGGAAAATTGTGAGTGGATCCCCACAGTCTTCAAATTTTATTTGTAGTTTACAAAGAAGAAACGTAATAAAAATTGAGACTTCTACAATGTGTAAAGGTCATAATGCTTGACCTGGGGAGAATCAGCCCGATTGTAAATGTTCTGAGCTAAGTTAGGAATCAAAAACATGCTTCATAAAATTTAGATAGTAGATTTAGAAGTTTTACCATTATGGTATATAATAATTTGGTATTTACATTTTTGAAAAACTGAAAAATTCCATATTATTGTATAGGACAAATATAGTATAACCTGGTATATTTTTTTCGAGTGGGTAAATTTTCAAAGTACTAAACAGAGTTTTCGATTTTTACAGTGTACAATTAAGTTGCTTAAATAATATAGTATCTGTTTCAACTTTGATCTAGATAGAGGTAAAATACTTTGCTTTTTTAATATTCATAGTGTAGTATTTAGGTGCTTAAATAGTGTACTTGGAAATATGGTCAATTTAAAAATTACTAAGTTCTAAGCAAGACAACGAAAGTATTCTTAAAGGAGTTTTTGTATTCTTAAAGGAGTTAATATGGAATTCCTGGGGGTTGAATTTTATCCAACAACTGAAACACCAAGGTACCCAACTATTAACATCTGGCAAATATCATGGTTATAATCGTCTTGAGAGCGCCATCGATGCTTTAAATTTCAGACAACTGGGTTTTAATTTATTGAGCAATGCGTTTGATATTTTAATGGTCATTTTTCCATACCGTACAGATAAGCAATGCAGGTAGCGCTTTTTCCATTATTAACCATTTATGTATTGCAGTACATTCTAAAAACCCACCAACACTCATTGAAGTTTTTCTGCAATTTTTTACAATTACCATTTTAGAAAACGAAACAATTATATAATAAGAAGCAGTCATTTTGAAACACAATATATCAACTCATTCAATTAGCGTGCAAGTGACGAAGTGGGAACAGTAAAGTGAAAATATGATCTCAGTATATTACATTTTGTTGGAATGTTGAAAATATTCTTAATTGGTGATTGCACGTTTTGTTACCATGAAATTGTATAAATATCTTGAAAATATTAAAGCATTTGAATGAAAGTATTACTCTTTTACACGTGTTGTTTCGGTACGAAAAGCTTGACAAATCGGATTAGAGCATTTGCCATAATGTTTAATAACAAGTACAGCCCTGTACAGGAATTTATAATATAATATTGCCATTGTTGCCTCATCAGGGTCATTCGTCTAATGCCTTTTTGTTTCTTTGCTATCCTTCGACCTTTGCAACATCAAGAACAAATCTAGAACCACAGATCGTTTTGGCGCCTACATAGGAATCGAAATGTTTCTTCCTTCATCATCGCATGCTCTTTTCAGAAAATCGTTTCACTCAAAACGTTTACACATATACATTTCTGCTTGATCAGACCAGCTATCATCTACAGAAAAACAAATTTTACATTTAAAAAATATTAATATATTTCGGGGCACACCGTTGGGAACATTTTTCATTTGATGCTTCGGCGTGTTCTGAAAATTTATTGCGCAGCTTGGCCACCACATCACCTAAGGAATCCAGTAGCTTCCATTTAATCCCTTAGAAATTATTTTTCTTCATTTCTCACCGATTTAGCTGCATGTGCGGTGAGCGTCGTCTCATTACGTGCATTCCTCCATGGTGTCAAGTTTTCTAGTTGAGCAGTGGGATATTTTTCCAGGTTCAGTTGCATAAGTCTCTCTGGCTAAACTCTTTTTACCTAATTCTAAGATGAACTTCTGCACATAACAGCATAGATTTAGGTTAATAGAATACGCATTTGTCCATCAATTCTTCTCATCACATGAGTTTCCAAAATTCACATGCCACATGTTCTTCTCATCAGTGACTCAGAGACATGTCGACGTTAACTCAAAACTCCCGCCATATTTGATTTATAGTGTCTGAATGAGTGGCGTTTGCAGAACAATACCTTTAATTACAGAGAATTATCCGTGCAAAATTAATTCCAAATATATATTTTCGCTGTATTATAATATTAATTAGACCGTTTTGCGTATTTTTAAAATATAAAAAAAATGTATGATATCTCTGGAAAGAATTTTGGCGAAATTCGATATTCTGAAATGCCTGTATTGTTAGCAAATTTTTAACCGCACAACACTGACTTTATTTTTGGATTTCTTATTCTACAGATATATATATATATTTGCAATTATTTTTCATTCTGTTTAAATAAATATTTATCACCTTGCAACCCTTGAACAGCGAGGTAGCAGAAAGGAATATAAAATAATTTACCCATGTTTATATTAAAAACGAATGTAATTTCGAAAAAGATTTACCATGGTGGTAAGATAGGTATTTGATTTTTACAAAAGTTCACAGCCGAAGAGCATGCTTTACATTTAAAGTGCTGTTATTTTCAAATACTTTAGGGCAAGTTGTAATACATGATAGAAGACTGTTGCTTTTCGCCTTTCATAGTGATCAAGATTAAATATGAATTTTTGAGATAATAAAAAATAAAATAAAAATATTTTTAAGATTGAATAAATTTCTTTTCTGAAGAAAATACTGCCTGAAATATTGGAGTGATTATCTACTGCTTATTTAGTGATTATCCTGAAAAAGCATTGAAATTAACAAAGAATAAACATCCAGTATATAAATATGTTATTAAATACTATATTTATATTAATTATTAAATAATAATAGTGATTCTCGGTAAGGTATGGTTTTTTAGCTTTCCTAACGGAATTAGCAAATTTCCTTCCCTCTTCATTAGCTATAAGCATATGCTCGTTCCTACGTTAGGTACAAGTGAATGCTTATAGCACATGAAGTTGCTTACGTTATTTCTTAAACTCGCACTTAAAAATGAAAAGCATTTCTCTCTAATTGAATATGCAAGCCATAAGCTTGTTTTTCGTAGGTCACTATTTCTTCTCGAACCTAACTGCCAGAGATTCATCTAAACGTTCGAGCGCAAGTATAGCGAAATATAACCTGAATTTGCTTACGATGTTTCTTAAACTCGCACATAATAAAGAAAAGCATTCCTCTCTAATTCAATATGCAAGCCATAAGCTTGTTTTGTGTAGGTCACAATTTCTTCTCGAACCTAACGGCCAGAGATTAATCTAAACGTTCGCGCGCATGTATAGCGAAATATAACCTTTGCCGGTGGATGGATTCGATTCGAATCTATACCATCCTCCTCCGGATTCGGATATTCTATTATTTCATTCCTTATTGCAGGTTTAAGGATCATCATGAGCAAACTAGTTGGCTATAAGCAGTCATCTGTAACTAATTTATGGTCGCTGGTGCCAGGAAAAAGGCAAAAGAACAACGTCCATGGCTCACCGTGGTTCAAAGACATACTCGTCTCAGACGAATAATCATAAGTCAAAGCTTAGGCCACTGCGCCAGCTGGGCGGCTTACTTCAATTGGAGCAATAAAGGCGCATTTCTTCTGTATAGCTCTTAGTTTGGTGCGAATGAAATCTCGGCAAAGATCCAGCACACGTGGACGGCGAGTACTGAAAAGTAGTACAACTTACCTAGGCAAAATAATGGTCCTGGGCTTGGACACATAGTTGCAATCTGTCCGACAAGGCCACGACCCGGAACAAAAAAATCCTTGTGGCTCGGACCCGAAGAAGTCCACAACTGCACGTTGAACATCGTTGTTTGTGGGGAAATGTTTCCCGGTTAATAAGGAATCCAGTTTACTTAACACATGACAGTCTGTCAGAGAGAAGTCCAGGGAATAGGAAGGTTAAGGCAGTGCTTCATAGCCCAAGGCACTTAATGTCAGCATCGTTCGTTGTGCGACATAAGGGCGGGCGTTTTCCTCGAGCAGAAGAACCCCATGCCTGTTGACCAAAGCCAGTTGTTTCTGAAGACATTTCTGGTGCGTCTTGTGTGATAGAACATAATAACGTTCTGCAGTAATGGTTTGGACACCTGCCATGAAACTCCGATGAATAATCCCGGCTGTGGACCACCAGACAAAGGGTATCCTCTTCTTGGTGTGTAGGTGTTGCTCAGGATGCCATTCAGCAGACTGTTGATTAACCATTGTGCAGATCATTTCCAGTTATCATAAAGGACCTACTTCTCGTCGGAAGTGACTATTCGAGGAAGGAGATGTTCTTGTTTATTTCTGACAAGCAGCGACGTGCAGACTTTCAAATGCCTAGTTTAATTGGGTCATATGGTGGACACTTACCTCTGCTACTATCTCACGACATGTTTTTCAGAGTTCCGCTTCAACTACACGTAACAGAACATCATCAGAATCAGCAACAGGTCTGCAACTACGTGCTTCGGTTTGAAGGTCCGTATCTTTGCTTTGAAGCTTCACAAACCATTGCCGAATGGTTCTATCGTTGGCTGCATTATCCCCAAACGCATTCTAACTTTTCAAACGGCAATTCCCGCAAAATGGCCTAGTTTAAACTCATTCAGGAAGATGACACTCAAATCCGTTGTCTGCATGCTTCCTTCGCAATCCACGTTAGGTCCAACCAAATCTCGCCTAAACCATGTTCTTCACACACGTGCTAGCTATTTATAGTAACTATGTGACGCCAAAACCTGTATGGTGGGACTATAGTTTGATTCCCTGTTAAGAATAGTTGTGAGTTCTGAAAAATGGTGACAGAGTAACTTTACTGTTGACATTTTGATCACGCATTTATGATAAAACTATTACTATCTCTTTTTCACCGAGGCCAAATGTTCAATTATAGAACTTCACATAACATTATGTCAACTAACTAACAACCTCTTTGTAAAAACTTCACAGAAAGGAAGAAAATTTTTTCTAGATGCTGTACGCAGAGCTTACCTTTTAGTTAATCCTTTTTGCTTTGTCACGACGCATAAAAGTTGATTTATGAGGGTTAACGATTAACATGAGCAACATTAAGATCAGTAAGCACTCAGGTTAACAAGCAAGACCCACGTTAATGGCGAAAACAACTGGTGTATAAAACTCGGGTGGACAGCTTTTAGAAGAAATTGTATAATTTGCAAGAGCAATATGTCATTATGCCTTAAAACGAAAAGGTTTAAGGCATAATCCAGTTTTTTCATATGCAGCAGAAACATGGTCCTTAATTTAAAGGCACACAAAAGCTACAGATAACGGAAAGAAACATGGAGAGATAAATATAGAGATTCATTCTTGGTGTAACCTGGAAAGATAAATACAGGAACTCGTAGACAAGGAAAAATGACAAAAGTGGAAGGTATCATAATCAGCGCAAATTACCTCAAATGACAATGACTGGACTTGTTGCCAGAAGAACGAACTACCGATGGGCAACAGAAATTTTCGATTGGATTCCAGGACAGAGAAAAAATACCAGAAGAAGATCACATGAGCGATAAATGGATGAAACTCGAAATCATGCCCGTGTAACATGAAGGAGACAGGCTCAAGACAGACAGTTCTGGAAGAAATTTTGGGAGGCCTTCATCCAACGGCGGTTTGATAATTGTTGACAATGATGATTATGAAGCACTCAGAAGACACATATGAGAACACTGGTTCTTGGGAATAGAGAGAGAGCCGAGGCAGTTAGCGCAGAGCTCCACCCATGACAATCGTTGCCGAACAGTAGTTTGTTAAGTGATGATCTTGTATATAAATATATAGAAATATGAAGAAAAAGTTAAATGGGGAAAATATTAATATTTCTTTTTCAAACCAAGATGATCTCAAAGCTTGCCTTTCTTAGAATATCTCAAAACATACCCATGCAAGGAAACGCGGCAAACTGAATTTAGCTTTAACGTTCTTCTTGATAATCGTAATACGTATATACTCACGCATAGCGTGTAGGTCAGGGGTGACCAAATTTTGAGGAACCAATATCTTACTTAAGCTATCATTCCATACTGTGATCTACCAAGATTTATCGCAGTGATATAGGCACATTTGAATAGGAATAAGCCTATATCAGGAGTGTTTTGTTAGTGCGTGTGATTTTGTAAGTTTGGAAGCAAATACAGAAAAATAATATTTAAATCAGTTTTATTCCTGAAACACTTTTTTTCAAACAATTTATATAATTTTTCTTATTGATCCTTAATTTACAGTATTTAATTCTTAGATGTTGATGCATGCCGCTATATGTCCTCACTAAGTTTACAATAATCAGGCATGTATTCAGTGAGACACAGTCGGAGATACGCTTCTAAATGAGAATCAGTCAGGCAGCTTCTGTATTTCGACTTCATTATTTTCATTTCTGAAAAAACTGCTTCCCAGAGATATGTGTATCCAAAGAAGGCAGTAAGCCGCAAAGCAACAGATCTCAAGCAGGGATATTTTTTTTTCTGACGATAAAGTTCAAAATGTGTTATCTGACACTCTTTCCTTCAGTACAATGTCGGATAGAATTTTCACAATTTCTGATACTAAATCTGAAGAATCAAAGAGGAAAGTAGAAGAAATGTTTGTGATGAAACTTCCTCGATATCACATTTGCTAAAAGGGTATGACATTAACTTAAAACGTGCTAAAAGTTTTTCAAGTCTATGAATCCTCTGCCAAATTCTGTTATCAGAACTTATACCTCAGGTACATATTCGTCAAAATTGCAATCAGTTTAAAGTGTTGCGTGTTTTTCAAGATTGGGAAAGTATTTCAAGTTTCCTTTACCAAGTTGATATTTTAGCAGGCCTAGTTTTGATTCGAAAGTATTCAGCGTGCTCACGAAATTTGTAACACTCTTTCCTTTCTCTTTCCTTTCTCGTGGAATCCTAATTTTGTAGAGAAGTTGTGTCTTGTAGCTGAGCATACCTTTCTCCCATTGTGTCTCGGAATTCGATTTTTTCTGGTAAGAGATTCAAAAATATTTCAAGAAGCCACCTAATATCGGTGAAAAAACCAGGCCTTCGTATTCAGCTTCGTTTTCTTCTACTTGGCTTCGAAAGAGCGTCCAACGTAAACTTTGTGCCCAAAAGAATTAGGCATTTTGGCAGTTATGTGCATAATTTTTTTGACATTAAAACTTTTAATGTATTTTGGTCGATAATGCAGGCAAAAGAGTTAAAGTCTGGAAAATTGTCATATTTCATAAAAAGTGTAATGAAACCAATGGTTTGGCTTACCATCAAAGGTGCCATGTCAGTAGTGATACAAACAAGCTTCCATAACGGTAGTTTATATTTTGGACAAATCCCGCCAATATATTAAAAATATATTTACCCGGAGTTGGTTAGAGTTAGGGAGGGATGTCTGGTTAATTTAAAATTTGATCTGGTCTCAGGCAGTTCGTATGGAACAACATACTCCTGCTTAATAAAACAAACAATCGACAGTTTGATCACCCCAGGTGTAGGTGATCAGCTATCACAGACTGGTATCACGCAACGATTGAGGTCCTCCCCTAACATACTAATTTACTTAATGTGTCTCATCAGAAGCATCAAGAAACCATCACAGAGCTACCTCCTCCTCATACAGAATCAAGCTTGAACTAAGGGGACATGAACTCATCCTGTCTACGCCACACTAACACATCTCCAGTTAGCTCTGTACAATTGAAAACGGGATTTCTTGACCACATGACACAACGTTATTCCGCAGGAGTCCAGTTTAATGTTCCGTGCAAAAGGTGATGCATAAATTCCGATGACAAATAGTGAACCATGCCGCAGGAGTAGAGCGTCTGTTCCCGTAGTCCTGAACATGCCACGCGTGCCGTTTGTTTGCTGATTCTGCTTGGGCCTCTTATATTTAACCTGGATGTTATTTGCGCTGTTGTTGCCAACCTTGCAGTCTGACCCTGGATTTTCTACTTCGATCCCGATCACCAATGGCCTGTAGCCTGCAATTGCTTGCTGTCTCAGCACTGGTGCGGCTGTCGACAGTATATTCACAGTGCAGTTTCTTATGCTGTCTGCGGGAGCCCTAGGGCCCTACCACTTGGGCAACGGAACGGTCCACAATGCATTTCAGACCATCAAGTTTACCCGTATTTGTCGATTGCGATACCCTGTTGGAAGCCCTGCACTCCGCCTATTTATCGCTTGCTTTCGGATTTGATCTGTTCCACTCTTCGCGGAGAATGCCCATGTCAACTATCCATCAGCATTATCTCTAATGTTTTGTACACTGAGTGCATATCGGAGCAATTTTACCTAACCTAAATGCTGCTTGTGGATTTTCTTTCGTATTAATATTGTTTAAAGAAAATCATTTTCAAAAATACTGTAAGCAACCGTGTAACATTTTTTCTGTTAATAAAATCCCTAGAAGTGCAGCTAAATGGATTTTTATACATAAATTTGCTTTTTATATATATCCGTAACCTATTATCTTATTAATTATAAGCAAAGGAAATTTTCAGCCCATATTAATATTCATTTCGAAGCATTCAGATGTGCACACATATGTGTCACAGTCAGTTTTCTCCGATAATACGGTGGTATGTTCAATAATCCAGTAGTATGCTTTACGTAAATATGTATTTCAACACGAAGAAAACGTATTAAAGTTTTAAACTATTCATGCTTAAGGAATGTCTCTTGTAATGATGGCTCATCTTTAAATTTTCCTTCGGTTTATTATTGATAAAAGAAGATAATTTAATTCATGGATGAAACTCACTTTAAATTTGGGTGATAAATAGCCGGTAACGGTTAAAAAATTGAAGTTTTATTCCGTTACACTCTCCCTCTCGCTGGCCAGAAATATGGTACGCGTAGAACAAAAGAATGTATTTCCAAAGATGAAAAGCATTATTTGTTTACTAAACATAAGCCGCAAAACGTGGTGTGCGGCATGCGAGTTCATTCTGACAGAGCCCAAGGGCATTTCTAAATAGTCTAATATTTCTGGACTGTAGTGACCGATGGGAGGGTCTATCTCTAGACTGTTGTGACTAATGGGAATGAGTACATCGAGACATTGAAATCTTACACGCTGTTCGTACGAAACGTACGACGTTTTGAAAATTTCCTGAACTAGAATATTAAAATCAAGACATCTTTCCATTTTCTCTGGTACGGAGCAGGTTTCACGTACTTTTATTGAAAAGGCATCCCGACTCGAAACTACTGAAAGAATCATGAAAAGATGTATGCTCGGTACGGGTGTTGCCGACCTCTAAAATTCTAATTATAGAACCATTTTTCAAAAACTGTGGTATTTTTATAAAATACGTTATACACCATGAACAAAGGGAGATCACAGAAGCAACTCCTTAATGCATTTTCATGATTTAAAAATGTAAGAATTAGTCCAAGTTTTTCATCGCTGTAATATCAGATAAATTTTAAGTGTCATAAATTCTTGAATCATAATTTAAATTCAAATGACGAATAAATTGTTTCAAATTGTTAAAAGGAAGTAACGTAAATTTTTTTATGTGCAAATACAGAAGTTTACTTATCAACAAGTAGACATTCTATATCTAGTCTTTGGCATCTGAATTCCGGTTCTGAAATTTTGCGGAGTAGCCATCAAGGAGTATCCCGCATGCTGGCATAATATTCACAAGACAACACAGTTTTGATCCCACTAATAACAAATAAGTAAAAATGAAATACCGGGACAATAGAACCTAAGAACTTTTTTTAGTGCAGATTGTAATCTTACAGTCTGATATACGATATTTATATGACATAACACACTTTCTATTGTTCATAGTACAATGAGGTAAATTACAGTGCTTTTAATATAAACGCAGTGCGTTTGGCAACACTCCCTCGGTGTAAACACGAAATAAGAAAACGAATTCCTCCATCGGGAAAATGACACGATCAGAAGATATCGTAGGAAAAAGCAAATCCTTAAAATGGCAATGAACTGACTTTAGTACTACAAAAAGTGTCATACCGTTTATTTCCCCAGTAAAACCTCCACCGGTTGGAGATTTTCGATACTGAGGGTAGCCGTCATCACCAGTTTGCGTGTGGTTGATCTGAGTTCAAGGATACCTTTTGCTACAAACGCCCCCTGACATGGAAGGTGAGCTTTTGTTCACACTACCACAGGGTCCGTGTATCATGTTACTCTTTACTGCCTCGTAAAGAACTGGATTTATTTTTGGATCTGGAATTTCAGCACTTTTTCCGTAACAATATTATCTGGTAAAATTTTGTTTTTGTAATAAAAGCAAAATATGCATATGCGGTAGTTATCGTTTCTGACATTCTACACAGCACATGTAACATCTTATATTCCTGAATATACTACCTTTCGTTAATACATTCATAATTGTTTTAACTTTCAGGAGGAAAACGCGTGCTATGATGTTATGGCGATCATTTTTTGGCCAGGAAGCAAAGCTTCACATATTTCCGTCCATTTTGCGTTACATTTAAGCGTTATGAACAAATCTCTACGTCTGTAATAACGCACATAAGTCATAGCGTCCTGAGTACGTTGATACATGTAACGTGGGCCTCCGGTGAACGATAATGGCAAAATTACCAATTAGCCCGATTCTGAAGCTCTGGCATCATTTTTCTGAGCTACTTCTTGCAGGTGAATATAAATTTCCTTTCTTAATTTGGTTTCAGTATGGCGTATACAATTTAGCCTTTACGTCTAGATTTTGGCATATATTTCAACAAAGTATTGGCTAAAAAGACTGCAGTTATAAAGCAAATAATTTAGTTCACTTTGTCTGTGCATAATGTGGTAGCTGTAGAAGTCGGCTGCAGACACAGTTTTTTGCAGATGTTTTTTGTGACCGGATCCATTTTGGATAATGCAATAGACTATACATGTGCACCGCAGCAGAATATGAGGGGGTATTTTAAAGCGTAATACGACCTGTGTGTTTCACTCATTCGTATTGGTTTGTCATCTCGGCTGTGCAAAATAATATGCCTCTTTTCAAACGCCAGATCTACTGTTGCAAGCGAGGTGTTTCCAAAATAATGGAAACACCTAGCTGAAAACAGTGACTTTGGTATGTGCTGCTTTTTGAATAAAATGATCATGTAGCTAAAATTTTGTTTTTGTAAAAAAGTGTGGCTTATAGTCTTACGGGTCTGTGTGATTGCATTGTAAATCGGTGTTTGTATAATTTGGTTCCAGGTGAAGGAACAATGAGTGACCTGTCGGAGTTCCAAAGGGGGAACATTGTAGGAGTCCGTCCGGTTGGTGCTTCAGTAACCAAAGTGGCACAGGTATTGGGGGTATTAAATGGTACCGTGTGGAAGGTCATGACAGCGTGCAATGTTCACTGCACAACATCATCTGCGAGACACAAATGTGGCAGGAAAACCAAACTCACTGGTAGAGACAGGTAGACATTACAGAGATTGTGACCGCAAGAAGTAAGACCACTGTGACAAGAGTGGCTGCTGTGCTTAATGCACAACTGAAAATGCCAGTTTCGACACATACCGTTTGAAGAGAATTGTATAAGCACAATATTTACGGCAGAGCTGTGATTACAAAGACTTTGGTGTCAAAGGCGAATATGAAACGGAGACTACAGTGGTGCCAGCAACATGAAACGTGTACTGCGAATCTATGGAAACATGTCTTGTTTTCCGATGAATCAAGGTTTTCACTATTCCCCACCACGGGACGGGTTTAAGTGTGGAGAACCCCCGCATAAGCCTACAACACAGACTGTGTCCTTCCTACCCTGACGTATGGGAGCGGTTCCGCCAGGATCTTGTCTTTTGCAGCAGGTTCCGTTATCACCTTACATGGACGGATCACTAGCTGTTACTGTATCACTCTTTTGACTGACCATGTGCATTCAATCGCGGAGACATTGTTTCCGTCAGAGGATTGCACATTTAAAGATGATAACGCCCAATTAACAGAAGTCGAACTGTTCAATCATGGTTTGAGGAACATGAGGATAAAGTTGCACACCTTCCCTGGCTTTCAGAATCACCGGATGTAAACATCATTTAGCCCCTGTGATCTGTGTTGGAAAACATAGTGGAGTCCCGTTATCCTCCTCCGGCAACTCTCAAGGAATTGCAGCAGTTTCTGCAGGAATAATTGTGCAACATACCACTTACCACTATCCATGACTTGTATGCGTCCATTCCAAGGAGGATTTAAGTAGTTTTAAATTAGAGGGTGGTCACACACCCTATTAGGTGCGCAACACCTAATGTTTCAAGGTGTTTCTATTGTTTTGGATAACCCCTGTTCTTCGTTCTGTGTTGCCATATTAAATCTGCCCTTATGACCGTCAGTTGGTTTCCTATCTGCGTAAAAAACTATTTGGAAATGTTCGGTATATCGTTGTGCGTTTTCGATGGTGGCCTTGAAATCCTTGACGTAATTATTGGGATCATGAAGCATCCTCTAAAGTTCGGAGACTAAAACGGGTTTAACACCACTGAATTTTTTACATGAGATTTCTGTTTCCCTGTTGTCTTCACCAACAAAATACATCTGGAGAAATTTCGGTTCTTGCTCTGGTGGAGGAAGAACAGAAATTTCGGTTCTTGCTCTGGTGGTTTCTTTTGTCGCCTTTGCTCTGTAAGTGCGAAATTAAACTCTATTATTGTTTTATTGATTAAGTTGTTTAACACTGGAATATAACATTTCAGGCCTCCCTCTCCTAGTCTATTTTAATATAAATAAAAACTGAGGGAATTAGAGATAATATTTTTTCACTATTTTTCTCCATAACTTTGCAGGGCATGCAGGTAAAAATAAAACATTTTTTGAGGCCACCAAAAAGACTAAATGAATACTGAAAATGTGTAAATCTCCGTACAATGTGCACCAAAAAAATATATAAAGGAACAATAAACTTACCTTCCACTGATTTCGCCCCCATGGTTATGAACATGTGTTAGAACATGCATGCTTGATAATTTTGTCCCACACATGAAATGAATATTGAAAATATGCAAAATGGAGTTTTAAATATATTTGTTTGCATGGGGTTTAGATTAGTTAGACTAGGGTTTGTTTCCCCTTGAATGATGAATATCAAATGTTTTTTCCAGAATTGGAGATATTTCCATTGTTAGTGAGACACACGCGAAGACAATATCCAATAAGAAGCTGCTGTAAACATGGCGTATTTCTGTTATTTAAGGTTTCATTTTTGACCCTGACCTGTTATTTAAGGTTTCATTTTGCAGCTTTGAGTAGGTATTTAAAAATAGGGAAGCGCACTTTAGTCCCAGTTCAAATTTAATTTGATTACATTTTGAACATTTTCCGTTTAGCACATTCAACTCTTTATCCTTCTTTGCCACTAATTTTTGAACTCAAATTTTACATTTTGTACATAGCGTATTTGCTCACAATCATCAGTCAAGAAATTTAAATAATTTGAAGAAAAATAAAGAATATTTTCACATTGATATCTTCAGTAACTCGTGGACATCCCCGTCGCTTAGCGTGACATCACATCCAAGTTCTTAATCCGTTCGCCATGCCCTTAAAATTAGAGGGGAGGAGTCCCGGTTAAACTCAGTCTAAGTCGAAATGTGAAATGGAGTTCAAAAAACGTAACAATGCGATGTGTAAGATAGAGTTAATTACATTTCGATCGCCACAGATAACTAATTGCCGTCCATGTGGCCTAAGCGATGGCTCATGTCTATTTGACCTGGAGGAGTCCGGGTTCGAATCCCTGTGAGGCATGGATGTTGTGTTTTGAAATGTCTGACTTTCCTTAACATAGGACGTTCACGCCCCAGCTGAACCGAATTCCAAAAATTCAGCACCAAATGCCACCGTCGTTCGCGGAACCCGGGAAGAACGTTACCTTTGAAGTGCCCCCTATTGTGGAATCGCAAATCCTCAGGCTTTATTTTTCTTGAAATCCTTCCATATTATATTTCCCCGCACGGGGATAACTGGTTTTCCAGTTATTTGGGGAGCGGCGCCCCACGGCCCGAGCTGACCTTGTGACTGGTCAACATCTGATGTCATGCCACAGCTTGTTTTTTCTTATTTTGGTGCTGTTGGTGTTTGCAGGGACGGCTGTTCATCCAGCTGTTGGGGAGTCGCGGCCCCACGATCCCGAGCTGGTCTTGTGTCTCGCTTTTTCGTTTTTCCTTATTTTCTCCACTGGCTAGTTGCCCGTGTTGTATTCTCTACCTAATCGCTACCACGTTATGTACTAACACCCCGGTCTTGTGGTTTTGTTACCCTCCACCACTAACTGATTTATATTAACCGCTCAGTTCGTAGGTTGCTGAGATTCCGATTAGGTTCCCTGCCAGGATTTGTCTTCTTTGGATTTCTTTTTTTCCTTTTCGCTGGTTTGGGTGCTAGACCTACCTGCATGTTTGCCGCGTGCGGAGACCCGTGAGGCGGAAATGGGATGTCTGGGGGCTGAGGTAGCAGGAGACCGGTTAAGTGCCTCCTGTGTACCAACACTCCTCTTCGACCCCGGCTTCGCTGTAAACGGGAGGCTAGAGACTAACCCACCTCTAGTCAGAAGTCTTGTACCAAGTTGTGTACTGGGCTTTAGCGGCTTTTTTGTCGTATAGCACGGCAGGGTGAGCCCGGGGGCTGTGGGATCATGCCAAAGGCGTTGGCATGACGGTACCAGGAGGCCGAAGTGTCCGCCGAGTGCGTGTGATCACAGCCAACGGACTATATCTGCAACGTATAAGCTCCAGAACTGTGTCTAGCGTCATTTTCTTGGCTTGCGGACCTCCAGTTCTCCCTTGTAGGGCTCGGTGGTGGGTGGAGTAGTCTGCAGACGAATCTTCCTTCTTTTTTCCATGGGTAGAAACAAAAAACAAAACTCCAAATTTAGGACACCTGTGAATATGATGGTTGACAACGACTCTAATTCGTCTTCTCAACCTACCAAGTCTCATACCCTTAAACGATCTTTAGACCATGACCTGGACCAAGAATGTGGAACCTCTTCTTCGGCAGCTGTTCCGGTCGCTCCGAAGCTTCGTCTCCCATCGATTGCTGTGACTACGCATGCTACACACTTACTTGTGGAATCCATCGATCCGAATGAGAGACTGTCCACCAGATCTCCATTTTTTATTTCTAAAGCTTTGGACGCTGCGGTTGGCCCCTTGAAGTCTGTGAGGAAGCTTCGCTCTGGGGACCTGCTTGTTCAAACTTGCAGTGTTTCTCAGAGTAACACTCTTTTGCTCCTTACTAGTCTTCAAGGCATTCCTGTCAAAGTGGCACCTCACCCGTTTCTTAACACCTCTCGGGGTGTTATTTCGGAATTTGATCTCTTGCCATGCAGTGAAGAAGAATTGGTGACTGAACTTGCAGATCAAGGTGTTATTGCTGCGCGCCGTATGATGTTTCGGCGCGATGGTTCTTTAATTAAGTCTAAAAATGTTATCTTGACTTTTAACTCCCCGAAGGTTCCGACCGAAATCAAGGCTGGCTACTTGGTCTGTGGAGTTCGCCCGTACATTCCCAGTCCTCTGCGCTGTTTCAGGTGCCAGAGGTACGGGCATTCACAACGTTTTTGTAAGAGTTCCGCTCGTTGCGCAAATTGTGGCTCCAGTGAACATGACGGGGAAGGTTGCACTTCTGCGGCCTCCTGTGTTAACTGTGGTGAGGCCCATGCGGCTTACTCCCGCACCTGTATGAAATGGAAGGACGAGATGGCAATCCAGCGCCTCAAGACCCTGGACGGCCTCTCGTACCCTGCTGCCAAAGCCAAGTTGGGTATTCCCACCACCCGACAGCGTAGTTTTGCCGCAGTTGTTCAGTCTCAGCCACCACCCGTGCAGCCCTTTGTTCCGCGCCCTGTAGCTCTCGCCGCACTTGCCAAGCGATCTACAGTTGAACAAGCGACACAGGTGGATTTCACCGAGCTCCAGCTTATTCGACCAGCTGAGTCTGCGCCTTCTCTTTTGAAGACGACCGACTCTTCCAGTTCCCAGCGGAAGGCCTGCACGTGCTGGAGAGCCGGCCCTCAATCCTCTAAGGTGTGCAGTGTCCATCCACATGTCGCGGCCATCATGGCCGACTTTGCAGCTGTCTCGGACTCAGCGCGGTCCCCACCCTCACCCAACATTATAGAGGAACATAGGGGGGAGGAGAGTGACAGTTCGTCCCCAGCCTCAAACAACATTGCAGAGGACCATGGGGGGAAGAGAGTGACAGTTCGTCCCCGCCCTCTGCCAGCATTGCAGAGGAGTGTGGGGGGGGAGGAGAGTGACTCATCCTTTGTGTAGTTGTGTTTAAAAAAAAAAAAAAAAAAAAAAAAAAAAAAAGGAAGGTATAATTATAATAGTGAATTAATAAATTTTTCTTATAAACCTACTTAACTACCTTGTCTTCACAGCTTTCATCATGCTCTTTTTCGGCTTTTACCGGGCCTGTCTGTTCTTGATCATTTTCAACGTTTTTCAAAATCTGTGGCTGATAGTTCTTTGTCTGGCGCTCTTTGGCCAAGCCTGGCCCTTGCGCCAATAAAATCCAACAACCAACCAACCAACCATATTATATTTCGTTTTCAAAACTTTACACTGCAAACTGCTGGGAGTAAAATTAGGTTAAAACCTTTGATTTAGTTTCCAGGAAAATCAAGTTTACTACGTGAAAAGTGTATCTAAAATCTTGGTGACCAGTAAGTAAGTTATGGCTTTTAATGATTCCTTTTTAAGACTTAAAACACACACATAAAATCTTTAGAAGTGATTTACTGAAAAAAACGCACTATTCCGAATTTTAAGGGAAACGTAAAACGAAAAACTGTGCGGCGATCAGGTGTCCCAGTTGTCTGAAAGTTTGGTTCTAACTATTCATCCGACATGAGTCCATGCTTGAATCACTGTAAAGCTTGGAAATTGTTAGTTTTTGCCACTGGCTCTGTCCCTTTCCTCGTACTAAACTCACCACGGGCGACTCCTCGTAGCCCATCGAGTTGCTTATGGTTGCCGATAAACCCCGCAAAAAAAGGCACTGATTGAAATTTCTTCCAAACTAAACAAATCCGGCTTCTCTGCTGCGCTCCGGGCTAGATTGTGTTTTTGCTCAATGTAAGCCAGCATTTTATAACAGTAAAAGGAAAAAGATGTGTAACCAAAATCATAATTCAGAAAATGTAATTCAAATTTTATGGGCTGCCCAGTGATAACGGTCGATTAAGACATGGCCGTCTTAACGGGTAGGCCAACGGGGCCGGTGCTGAAGGCCACCCTGAACTGGGGCCCACAACGCCCCAGGAATCCTATGGGTTTTCAAAAATCAAATTCCTTCGCCACTCACCAGATGGTTCTCTTTATTTAAAGAAAAGAAGAAACACCAATGCAGAAAGTTTGAAGTACTTCCGCTTTTTTTCAAACCTTACTCGTGGATTTTCTTAACTTTTTCTGAAATTCGGCGGTATGTGATCAGACAAAAAAGAAGATAATGTACCCACACAAAGAGCAACTTCTACGTCGTAAAAAATTCCTGAATCAACTGTGAAGAAGGCAATAGATAAAGATCTAAATCTGAAAAAAAAGCAACGTTCGCCGACTTTTTCTAGACAGGAGCCTGAGCGCAGAACACGGTGACGACTACATAATGGAAATCACTTAGCCGGATAAAGATGGAAATCTTTTGTGACTGCTCTTTCATTCAACATATCAAAAGAATCAGCGACTCTTGCCATAGAGGACGAAACCAATTTGTGGAATTTCCCACGTGATCGGCCACATTTACTGTCTAGCTTCTAGAGCCACTTTTCTGATCCTTTCATTCATTATTGTAATAGCCTGCGTTCGACTGA
>CM077034.1:163600631-163825631 GCA_039090855.1 Macrothele yani | reverse complement strand
AATAGAAATTTTTTGTGAATGCTCTTTCATTTAACATATCAAAAAGCATTAGCGACGGCTGCCCTATAGGACGAAGCCAATTGGTGGAATTTCCCACGTATTCGGCCCCATTAAATATCCAGCTTCTGGAGCCAGGTTTTTGAAACTTTCATTCACTATCTCTCTGTTCCGCGCTCGATTGGCGTATGTTGGAAAATAATAAATGCACTTTTTTTATTCTGCCAGATAGACAGGTTATAATTTATGAGGACGCGAAATTGTTTTCTTTGGAATACCTATTTCGGAGTAGAGACTCAGTTAACATGACTGAAGGAACCTGTAAGGTCTTGCCAAACTACTCAAACCTTTGAGATTTCTACAAATCTGTTATTTCCGATAGATGGCAGCAGATTAGCCCACAGCCTACTTCGCGCGGAGTTCTTTTTTCTTTACAAAGTTTCTTTTGTCGCCTTTGCTCTGTAAGTGCGAAATTAAACTGTATTATTGTTTTATTGATTAATTTGTTTAACACTGGAATATAACATTTCAGGCCTCCCTCTCCTAGTCTATTTTAATATAAATAAAAACTGAGGGAATTAGAGATAATATTTTCTCACTATTTTTCTCCATAATTTTGCAGGGCATGCAGGTAAAAATAAAACATTTTTTGAGGCCACCAACAAGACTAAATTAATACTGAAAATGTGTAAATCTCCGTACAATGTGCACCAAAAAAATATATAAAGGAACAATAAACTTACCTTCCACTGATTTCGCCCCCATGGTTATGAACATGTGTTAGAACATGCATGCTTGATAATTTTGTCCCACACATGAAATGAATATTGAAAATATGCAAAATGGAGTTTGAAATATATTTGTTTGCATGGGGTTTAGATTAGTTAGACTAGGGTTTGTTTCCTTGAATGATGAATATCAAATGTTTTTTCCAGAATTGGAGATATTTCCATTGTTAGTGAGACACACGCGAAGACAATATCCAATAAGAACCTGCTGTAAACATGGCGTATTTCTGTTATTTAAGGTTTCATTTTTGACCCTGACCTGTTATTTAAGGTTTCATTTTGCAGCTTTGAGTAGGTATTTAAAAATAGGGAAGCGCACTTTAGTCCCAGTTCAAATTTAATTTGATAACATTTTGAACATTTTCCGTTTAGCACATTCAACACTTCATCCTTCTTTGCCACTAATTTTTGAACTCAAATTTTACATTTTGTACATAGCGTATTTGCTCACAATCATCAGTCAAGAAATTTAAATAATTTGAAGAAAAATAAAGAATATTTTCACATTGATATCTTCAGCAACTCGTGGACATCCCCGTCGCTTAGCGTGACATCACATCCAAGTTCTTAATCCGTTCGCCATGCCCGTAAAAATAGAGGGGAGGAGTCCCGGTTAAACTCAGTCTAAGTCGAAATGTGAAATGGAGTTCAAAAAACGTAACAATGCGATGTGTAAGATAGAGTTAATTACATTTCGATAGCCAGAGAAAACTAATTGCCGTCCATGTGGCCTAAGCGATGGCTCATGTCTATTTGACCTGGAGGAGTCCGGGTTCGAATCCCTGTGAGGCATGGATGTTGTGTTTTGAAATGTCTGTCTTTCCTTAACATAGGACGTTCACGCCCCAGCTGAACCGAATTCCAAAAATTCAGCACCAAATGCCACCGTCGTTCGCGGAACCCGGGAAGAATGTTACCTTTAAAGTGCCCCCTATTGTGGAATCGCAAATCCTCAGGCTTTATTTTTCTTGAAATCCTTGCATATTATATTTCGTTTTCAAAACTTTACACTGCAAACTGCTGGGAGTAAAATTAGGTTAAAACCTTTGATTTAGTTTCCAGGAAAATCAAGTTTATTACGTGAAAAGTGTATCTAAAATCTTGGTGACCAGTAAGTAAGTTGTGGCTTTTAATGATTCCTTTTTAAGACTTAAAACACACACATAAAATCTTTAGAAGTGATTTACAGAAAAAAACGCACTATTCCGAATTTTAAGGGAAACGTGAAACGAAAATCTGTGTGGCGATCAGGTGTCCCATTTGTCTGAAAGTTTGGTTCTAACTATTCATCCGACATGAGTCAATGCTTGAATCACTGTAAAGCTTGGAAATTGTTAGTTTATGCCACTGGCTCTGTCCCTTTCCTCGTACTAAACTCACCACGGGCGACTCCTCGTAGCCCCATCGAGTTGCTTATGGTTGCCGATAAACCCCGCAAAAAAAGGCACTGATTGAAATTTCTTCCAAACTAAACAAATCCGGCTTCTCTGCTGCGCTCTGGGCTAGATTGTGTTTTTGCTCAATGTAAGCCAGCATTTTATAACAGTAAAAGGAAAAAGATGTGTAACCAAAATCATAATTCAGAAAATGTAATTCAAATTATATGGGCTGCCCAGTGATAATGGTCGATTAAGACATGACCGTCTTAACGGGTAGGCCAACGGGGCCGGTGCTGAAGGCCACCCTGAACTGGGGCCCACAACGCCCCAGGAATCCTATGGGTTTTCAAAAAATCAAATTCCTTCGCCACTCACCAGATGGTTCTCTTTATTTAAAGAAAAGAAGAAACACCAATGCAGAAAGTTTGAAGTACTTCCGCTTTTTTTCAAACCTTACTCGTGGATTTTCTTAACTTTTTCTGAAAGTCGGCGGTATGTGATCAGAAAAAAAGAAGATAATCTACCCACACAAAGAGCAACCTCTACGTCGTCAAAAATTCCTGAATCAACTGTGAAGAAGGCAATAGATAAAGATCTAAATCTGAAAAAAAAGCAACGTTCGCCGACTTTTTCTAGAAAGGAGCCTGAGCGCAGAACACGGTGACGACTACATATTGGAAATCACTTAGCCGGATAACGATGGAAATCTTTTGTGACTGCTCTTTCATTCAACATATCAAAAGAATCAGCGACTCTTGCCGTGGAGGACGAAACCAATTTGTGGAATTTCCCAAGTGATCGGCCACATTTACTGTCTAGCTTCTAGAGCCACTTTTCTGATCCTTTCATTCATTATTGTAATAGCCTGCGTTCGACTGACGTATGCTAGGAAATAATATATGCTCTTTATTTATTCTGCCAGGTAGACAGATTCTGATTCATGAGGACGCAAAACGTTTTCTTCGGAAAACATATTTCGGTTTAGGAAGTCAGTTAATATCACTGAATGTACCTGTAAGGATAAGCCAAATTGCTCAAGCGTTTGAGATCTATACAGAGCTCATGTGTTATCACCTCACACCTCGGCCTGGAGATGACAGCTGATTAGTCAGCAATCCTACAACGCGCCGAGTTTTTTTTTCTTTACAAAGTTTCTTTGGTCGCCTTTGCTCTGCAAGGGCAAAATTAACCTGTATTATTTTTTTATTATTTAATGTGGTTAACATAGGAATATAACAATTAATCAAATTTTCACACTTTTCAAACACGCTTTTGGCTTTTTGTTAACCAACAAAAAATTTGGTAAGCATATGTTTTTGCGAATGTAAGGACCCGGTAAAAATTGCAAACTTAACAGAATACAGAGATCCAAGAAAACTACTGAGTGTTACTTATTATTTTTTTTTCCATTCTGCTATTAATGTTTATCCTTGTCTCTAGTGTCAGTTGAATGCTGGATTTTTGGGGCAAGATTTGAGATTTTTTTTTATTTACTGGGATAATATATTTAGGATATACTTTGGCTTTATATACTTTACAAGGTGATGTCTTACTTCACGGCCTCTCTAACTAATGGCTTACAGTGTTCTTTTGCTTTTCATAGTATCTTCTTAACAGTTTGCACATATCCCTGTGAATTGAATTTAGTTTAAGCATATTTCTGATTTCGGGATTAGGGATACGCTCGTTAAGTCCTGTCATCATTCTAAAAGTTTTATTTTAGAGGGAAGTGATTGTTTCTATTTTGCTTTGTGCAGTAAAACCGCACCAGAGCATTGCGCTGTTGTTCTATGGATCTCTCCGGAGTTTTATAACTTGTTATGTTCCGGAGATAATCCCCTGTGTGAATCTTCTATGAGACATTAGTATTGCCTTAGCCTCAACGGAAAATTTAAGTGTGGACCTCTTATTTCTATAGCGCAGCAGCTCCACATTCCCGTAAAAAGCGATTTAGGAGAATGAGGAGATGCTGGAAGAGCACCATTAAGTGTTATTATTTTAAAATAATTTTTACTATTATATACTGATAACCTTCGGAAGTTTTTTCGGAGTAAAGGTTCCTTTCTGATAAAAATTCTCCCATACAGCAATTGATTAAACATACAGCAAAGATATATGCTAAGAAACTTTAAAAAAATTCATATATTAAGATATAAATTTTGGATATACATAGTAATTTGCTCTTTGTGTAGCAAGGCGGAGAAAAATGTGCACTCCTGGGCCGCAGATAGCCTTGTTATCAACGCCCGTCACCGTCACGGAAAGATCTCGAAGTCTGCACGGGCCTTCATTTTGATGGACATGGCTCAAGCGAGTGCGTTTAAAACTCAGCCTATTAGTGCAGCTATTATTAAGGCCCGGCCTGTGATGTGCCATTTTATATTAATTTGTCTTCCTATTTTTCTATTGTATGTTATTCAAAACAGAAACTTAAATAAATAAAAGTAGATATTTTTGAAAATATTTAGATCAATGTAATCCTAAACATATGAACCAAACTTTAGCCATTATCGAAGAATATGACCTTTAAAGAGAAAAAAAACCAGGCGAAACTTTTTCAAAATCTCCCTTTCTCGAGACCAACACGTTCTACAACTACAAAAAACAGTCACTAAACGAATTAGGTACAGGAGAAAGAAACAATTATCTCTCTCTCTCTCTCTTCACACACACACACACACACACTCACTCACTTTAACACACACACACACACACACACACACACACACATTGCACTATACTGACTTGCAGATGTTTTATCCGAATAAATGGATTAATTGCTCTGGAATTGTAACTATTTTGTTTACTGTACAGGTATTTCATATAAACGTTTTTTCATCTCGATTAGATGATTCCTCCTCGGAGTTTCTTTCTTTCTCTCATTCTTTTTTCTTACAAAGTGTGTATAAAATAAAGCACTCTAGTTGCAAAATATCGGAACCAAAATCAGACATCATTTGGAAAACGTTTCCCATTGAAAACCTTAACCCCCTACCCCAGAAATCTGAGATACTGGGCAAATCAGAATTTATTTTTACTCCCCATTATAACGAAGTAAATTTCTCCGTCATTTTTATCCGCGCCGGGGTTCGAACCCGGGTCCATTCATTCCGGAATAAGTAGCTCTACCAATTAAGCTACGCGGACATGTATTCTGATTCCTATCTGCCTTTATGTCGTGTGCGTCCTTCTGGCAGGTACGTCACATCTCCTGGTACGTTACATCATCTCCCCCTTATTTTTCTTTTTTTTTTTTTCGAAGTGCTGCTCATATTTTTCCTATCTCGCGGTGTGGAAATAACATCACACCAATGCGAGATTTTGAACGGTCGGGTCATCCGGGTAGTTCGGGCGCCATTATAACGAATTGAATTTCTCCGTTATTTTTTATCCGCGCCGGGGTTCGAACCCGGGTCCACTCATTCCGGAATAAGTTGCTCTACCAATTAAGCTACGCGGACATGTATTCTGATTCCTATCTGCCTTTATGTCGTGTGCGTCCTTCTGGCAGGTACGTCACATCTCCTGGTACGTTACACCATAGCAGAAAAACTGTGTATTAGAAAAAAAAAAGAAACGCTGCCGAAATTGTTTATTGCAATGATTAGCATGAAAGTAATAAAATAAAATTTTCATTCTCATATTCAGAAGCAAAGATATAGAATAAAATGTATCTTGAATTCCATAGAATCTATATTTACACCGCCGTCGCGACAATTTCTGCGCTGGAAAATGACCGAAAGCAAATACTTTATTGGTTCTATGCGTTTTTTGTTTTTAAATATAAAAGGAATTTTCTAAATCGGACCAATAGCTCTAATGGCGTAATATCCAGAGTTGGACGATCAGATATAGGGGGAAATGATACCAAAAACACTTAAATTTTTTAAAAACAGGTGTTAAAAATGACCCCTCTCGCTATGAATTCAATGCACCTACAATGCTGCTGGTGAAAAAATTTTATATTAATTCAAGAGCGGGAAAACAGATTTAGCTTAAAATATGCATGACACATTTGTAAGCATGAAATATATGTGTAACACAACGCTCGTTGCCTTAGATATAAAATAACACTTACAGATAATAAAAAAAGTTACTTTATCACTTATCTTTATATTTCTGTATTTATTTATCTATTTGTTTGTGGATGTCTTTAATATGAATATGTACGTAAAATTGATTTATTTTGTGATCCGAAAGGCAGCTAACGTGAAAACTACATGAAATCACATAAACCAAAGCCGCACAGATCGTATCTCAGAAGTAATCCCACGGGACGCATGAAGATAAGCCCCACCCATATGTGTGGTTACTGAAGCTGAATACAACCCTGTCATTGGCCGAGATTTCCCCAGTCCCGTTTCATGTCAGATTTGCTTATATGTGTCTTGCGCGTCGTGGTAGCGAAAGAACTAGAGGACGAAGCCAATTATTGGAGTTTTCCACGTGATCGACTTCATCCAATGTTCAGCGTCTCGAACTAGGATTCGAATTCCTAAATTGATCATCTCATTGGTCATTGCTCGATTGACGCGGACAAATCACATTAGAGTTTGTCGTGTTTTGGGAAAGAAAACGTTTTCTTGATTCTGTTCTGCCAGGCAGAGAGGTTCTGTTTCATGAAGAATTAAAAATCTTCTCTTCGGAATACCTTGTTCGGAGTAGGGACTAAGTTAACTAACATTATTGAAGGTACTTGTGAGGTCTGGCCAAATGAGTCAAGTCTTCGGGATCGATACGGAGCTCTAATGTCATCATCTCCCACGTCAACTGGCGATAGATGGCAGTTGATTAGTACGCAGTCCCACGTCGCGCGGAGTTTTCTTTTTATTATTATGGGTTTAACGACCACCGTGAGCAACTCTATGGCCTGTAATCAGTATCCCGTCCCTAATTTAATATCACTGCTTCCAGAGAAGAGAGGGACCAAATGTCGTAAGGCAAACACAACATTCTCGCCTCACCGGGATTCAAACCCGGACACACGTGGACGAAAACTAGTAAGATAGACCAATGCGTCACTGGGGCGGCCGAAAGGATTGTGTGAAAGCATTTTGATTTTAAGCACTGCATAGGCGTTTCTTGTATGCTATCTTGTGTGCAGAATTAAACAGTAAAGCCAAGCTTCAGCTTTAAATGTTTAGGGCAAAAGAGTGAAAATGTACTAAATTTATTGTGCTTCAATTCACTTTTGAATCAAAAGTGTATGTCGCATCAGCCGTCTAAATTAAATTCATGTTTTTTGTTATTCTAACGGAAAAAAATTATATGGAAAAGCCGATAGATTCGTATAACTTTGAATTAATATATGTTAAACTGTTTTCACTCCTTATATCACACCTCCACGTTACACGTATTTCGAAAGAATATGTCTGTCAGTTACTTAATTGGTCAGCGCCCATACAGCGTTATCCAATGAGATGAACTGAGGGATCTCAAGCGTGGCTGGAGTGTGGTCCATCCATGAAGTAATGCGTTAGACTGAACAACAACCTCTTATGAGACGCTGGGTTACCAATAGAGTCAACTGGAGATTTACACGTGGATCTTTTATTTCTGTGGCTAAACCATTCCTCATGCTCTTATAAAGCATCTTAAGAAAATGAGGAATGGTTTGGATCAGTTCTATGAAAGATCGGAAAGTTACGTGAACTTTCAGATTTTAATGTCATTTTCTGATTTATATACTTGCAGCTGTCGAAACTGAACAGAGTAAAAAGATTCATTTCTGATAAAGTTGAACCCAAAAATATTCGTGAATCCTTTTCAGAAACTTTCTTTGGATTCTTGAAACCAAGTTTGTAAAAATTTTTCTGTTCTTTTGCGATAGTAAATCGACCATTTTTTCTATTAGAGTCGTTTAGGTGGATGCATGCTTTATTTTTAATCTCAATAAATTTCCATCTCTCCCCAGCTAAATTATCTTCATTAAGAAGGCAACACCGCGTTCTGCGCTCAGTCCCGTGCCTAGGCAAAAGGCAGAGAACATTCTGTTTTTTTATTTTTTTATTTCTTTTATTCAGATTCAAATCTTTGTTTATCAATTTTTTTAAGTTGACACAGATATCTTTAACGATTTGGCAATTGATCTTTAGGTCGGTGAATTATCTATCCACCCACACAAAGAGCAATCGCTAAGTCGTTAAAAATATCTGCATCAAATGTAAAGAAAGTAATAAAAAAAGATTTGAATCTGAAAAAACAAAAAACAAAACGTTCGCCGACTTTAACTAGACACATGGCTATGCGCAGAACACGGTGACGATTTCGTTATGGAAATCACTTAGCCGGATAACAATAGAAATTTTTTGTGAATGCTCTTTCATTTAACATATCAAAAGCATTAGCGACGGCTGCCCTATAGGACGAAGCCAATTGGTGGAATTTCCCACGTATTCGGCCCCATTAAATATCCAGCTTCTGGAGCCAGGTTTTTGAAACTTTCATTCACTATCTCTCTGTTCCGCGCTCGATTGGCGTATGTTGGAAAATAATAAATGCACTTTTTTTATTCTGCCAGATAGACAGGTTATAATTTATGAGGACGCGAAATTGATTTCTTTGGAATACCTATTTCGGAGTAGAGACTCAGTTAACATGACTGAAGGAACCTGTAAGGTCTTGCCAAACTACTCAAACCTTTGAGATTTCTACAAATCTGTTATTTCCGATAGATGGCAGCAGATTAGCCCACAGCCTACTTCGCGCGGAGTTCTTTTTCTTTACAAAGTTTCTTTTGTCGCCTTTGCTCTGTAAGTGCGAAATTAAACTGTATTATTGTTTTATTGATTAATTTGTTTAACACTGGAATATAACATTTCAGGCCTCCCTCTCCTAGTCTATTTTAATATAAATAAAAACTGAGGGAATTAGAGATAATATTTTCTCACTATTTTTCTCCATAATTTTGCAGGGCATGCAGGTAAAAATAAAACATTTTTTGAGGCCACCAACAAGACTAAATTAATACTGAAAATGTGTAAATCTCCGTACAATGTGCACCAAAAAAATATATAAAGGAACAATAAACTTACCTTCCACTGATTTCGCCCCCATGGTTATGAACATGTGTTAGAACATGCATGTTTGATAATTTTGTCCCACACATGAAATGAATATTGAAAATATGCAAAATGGAGTTTGAAATATATTTGTTTGCATGGGGTTTAGATTAGTTAGACTAGGGTTTGTTTCCCCTTGAATGATGAATATCAAATGTTTTTTCCAGAATTGGAGATATTTCCATTGTTAGTGAGACACACGCGAAGACAATATCCAATAAGAAGCTGCTGTAAACATGGCGTATTTCTGTTATTTAAGGTTTCATTTTTGACCCTGACCTGTTATTTAAGGTTTCATTTTGCAGCTTTGAGTAGGTATTTAAAAATAGGGAAGCGCACTTTAGTCCCAGTTCAAATTTAATTTGATTACATTTTGAACATTTTCCGTTTAGCACATTCAACTCTTCATCCTTCTTTGCCACTAATTTTTGAACTCAAATTTTACATTTTGTACATAGCGTATTTGCTCACAATCATCAGTCAAGAAATTTAAATAATTTGAAGAAAAATAAAGAATATTTTCACATTGATATCTTCAGCAACTCGTGGACATCCCCGTCGCTTAGCGTGACATCACATCCAAGTTCTTAATCCGTTCGCCATGCCCGTAAAAATAGAGGGGGAGGAGTCCCGGTTAAACTCAGTCTAAGTCGAAATGTGAAATGGAGTTCAAAAAACGTAACAATGCGATGTGTAAGATAGAGTTAATTACATTTCGATAGCCAGAGAAAACTAATTGCCGTCCATGTGGCCTAAGCGATGGCTCATGTCTATTTGACCTGAAGGAGTCCGGGTTCGAATCCCTGTGAGGCATGGATGTTGTGTTTTGAAATGTCTGACTTTCTTTAACATAGGACGTTCACGCCCCAGCTGAACCGAATTCCAAAAATTCAGCACCAAATGCCACCGTCGTTCGCGGAACCCGGGAAGAACGTTACCTTTGAAGTGCCCCCTATTGTGGAATCACAAATCCTCAGGCTTTATTTTTCTTGAAATCCTTCCATATTATATTTCGTTTTCAAAACTTTACACTGCAAACTGCTGGGAGTAAAATTAGGTTAAAACTTTTGATTTAGTTTCCAGGAAAATCAAGTTTATTATTACGTGAAAAGTGTATCTAAAATCTTGATGACCAGTAAGTAAGTTGTGGCTTTTAATGATTTCTTTTTAAGACTTAAAACACACACATAAAATCTTTCGAAGTGATTTACTGAAAAAAACGCACTATTCCGAATTTTAAGGGAAACGTAAAACGAAAATCTGTGTGGCGATCAGGTGTCCCAGTTGTCTGAAAGTTTGGTTCTAACTATTCATCCGACATGAGTCCATGCTTGAATCACTGTAAAGCTTGGAAATTGTTAGTTTATGCCACTGGCTCTGTCCCTTTCCTCGTACTAAACTCACCACGGGCGACTCCTCGTAGCCCATCGAGTTGCTTATGGTTGCCGATAAACCCCGCAAAAAAAGGCACTGATTGAAATTTCTTCCAAACTAAACAAATCCGGCTTCTCTGCTGCGCTCCGGGCTAGATTGTGTTTTTGCTCAATGTAAGCCAGCATTTTATAACAGTAAAAGGAAAAAGATGTGTAATCAAAATCATAATTCAGAAAATGTAATTCAAATTCTATGGGCTGCCCAGTGATAATGGTCGATTAAGACATGACCGTCTTAACGGGTAGGCCAACGGGGCCGGTGCTGAAGGCCACCCTGAACTGGGGCCCACAACGCCCCAGGAATCCTATGGGTTTTCAAAAAATCAAATTCCTTCGCCACTCACCAGATGGTTCTCTTTATTTAAAGAAAAGAAGAAACACCAATGCAGAAAGTTTGAAGTACTTCCGCTTTTTTTTTCAAACCTTACTCGTGGATTTTCTTAACTTTTTCTGAAAGTCGGCGGTATGTGATCAGAAAAAAAGAAGATAATCTACCGACACAAAGAGCAACCTCTACGTCGTCAAATAATCCTGTATCAACTGTAAAGAAGGTAATAGATAAAGATCTAAATCTGAAAAAAAAGCAAACGTTCGCCGACTTTTTCTAGACAGGAGCCTGAGCGCAGAACACGGTGACGACTACATATTGGAAATCACTTAGCCGGATAACGATGGAAATCTTTTGTGACTGCTCTTTCATTCAACATATCAAAAGAATCAGCGACTCTTGCCGTGGAGGACGAAACCAATTTGTGGAATTTCCCACGTGATCGGCCATATTTACTGTCTAGCTTCTAGAGCTACTTTTCTGATCCTTTCATTCATTATTGTAATAGCCTGCGTTCGACTGACGTATGCTAGGAAATAATATATGCTCTTTATTTATTCTGCCAGGTAGACAGATTCTGATTCATGAGGACGCAAAACGTTTTCTTCGGAAAACATATTTCGGTTTAGGAAGTCAGTTAATATCACTGAATGTACCTGTAAGGATAAGCCAAATTGCTCAAGCGTTTGAGATCTATACAGAGCTCATGTGTTATCACCTCACACCTCGGCCTGGAGATGACAGCTGATTAGTCAGCAATCCTACAACGCGCCGAGTTTTTTTTCTTTACAAAGTTTCTTTGGTCGCCTTTGCTCTGCAAGGGCAAAATTAACCTGTATTATTTTTTTATTATTTAATGTGGTTAACACAGGAATATAACAATTAATCAAATTTTCACACTTTTCAAACACGCTTTTGGCTTTTTGTTAACCAACAAAAAATTTGGTAAGCATATGTTTTTGCGAATGTAAGGACCCGGTAAAAATTGCAAACTTAACAGAATACAGAGATCCAAGAAAACTACTGAGTGTTACTTCTTATTTTTTTCCATTCTGCTATTAATGTTTATCCTTGTCTCTAGTGTCAGTTGAATGCTGGATTTTTGGGGCAAGATTTGAGATTTTTTTTTATTTACTGGGATAATATATTTAGGATATACTTTGGCTTTATATACTTTACAAGGTGATGTCTTACTTCACGGCCTCTCTAACTAATGGCTTACAGTGTTCTTTTGCTTTTCATAGTATCTTCTTAACAGTTTGCACATATCCCTGTGAATTGAATTTAGTTTAAGCATATTTCTGATTTCGGCATTAGGGATACGCTCGTTAAGTCCTGTCATCATTCTAAAAGTTTTATTTCAGAGGGAAGTGATTGTTTCTATTTTGCTTTGTGCAGTAAAACCGCAACAGAGCATTGCGCTGTTGTTCTATGGATCTCTCCGGAGTTTTATAACTTGTTATGTTCCGGAGATAATCCCCTGTGTGAATCTTCTATGAGACATTAGTATTGCCTTAGCCTCAACGAAAAATTTAAGTGTGGACCTCTTATTTCTATAGCGCAGCAGCTCCACATTCCCGTAAAAAGCGATTTAGGAGAATGAGGAGATGCTGGAAGAGCACCATTAAGTGTTATTATTTTAAAATAATTTTTACTATTATACACTGATAACCTTCGGAAGTTTTTTCGGAGTAAAGGTTCCTTTCTGATAAAAATTCTCCCATACAGCAATTGATTAAACATACAGCAAAGATATATGCTAAGAAACTTTAAAAAAATTCATATATTAAGATATAAATTTTGGATATACATAGTAATTTGCTCTTTATGTAGCAAGGCGGAGAAAGTTGTGCACTCCTGGGCCGCAGATAGCCTTGTTATCAACGCCCGTCACCGTCAGGGAAAGATCTCGAAGTCTGCACGGGCCTTCATTTTGATGGACCCGGCTCAAGCGAGTGCGTTTAAAACTCAGCCTATTAGTGCAGCTATTATTAAGGCCCGGCCTGTGATGTGCCATTTTGTATTAATTTGTCTTCCTATTTTTCTTTTGTATGTTATTCAAAACAGAAACTTAAATAATAAAATTAGATATTTTTGAAAATATTTAGTTCAATGTAATCCTAAACATATGAACCAAACTTTAGCCATTATCGAAGAATATGACCTTTAAAGAGAAAAAAAACCAGGCGAAACTTTTTCAAAATCTCATTTTCTCGAGACCAACACGTTGTACAACTACAAAAAACAGTCACTAAACGAATTAGGTACAGGAGAAAGAAACAATTATCTCTCTCTCTCTTCACACACACACACACTCACTTTAACACACACACACACACACACACACACACACACACACACACACACACAACACACACACATTGCACTATACTGACTTGCAGATGTTTTATCCGAATAAATGGATTAATTGCTCTGGAATTGTAACTATTTTGTTTACTGTACAGGTATTTCATATAAACGTTTTTTCATCTCGATTAGATGATTCCTCCTCTGAGTTTCTTTCTTTCTCTCATTCTTTTTTCTTACAAAGTGTGTATAAAATAAAGCACTCTAGTTGCAAAATATCGGAACCAAAATCAGACATCATTTGGAAAACGTTTCCCATTGAAAACCTTAACCCCCTACCCCAGAAATCTGAGATACTGGGCAAATCAGAATTTATTTTTACTCCCCATAGCAGAAAAACTGTGTATTAGAAAAAAAAAGAAACGCTGCCGAAATTGTTTATTGCAATGATTAGCATGAAAGTAATAAAATAAAATTTTCATTCTCATATTCAGAAGCAAAGATATAGAATAAAATGTATCTTGAATTCCATAGAATCTATATTTACACCGCCGTCGCGACAATTTCTGCGCTGGAAAATGACCGAAAGCAAATACTTTATTGGTTCTATGCGTTTTTTGCTTTTAAATATAAAAGGAATTTTCTAAATCGGACCAATAGCTCTACTGGCGTAATATCCAGAGTTGGACGATCAGATATAGGGGGAAATGATACCAAAAACACTTAAATTTTTTTTAAAACAGGTGTTAAAAATGACCCCTCTCGCTATGAATTCAATGCACCTACAATGCTGCTGGTGAAAAAATTTTATATTAATTCAAGAGCGGAAAAACAGATTTAGCTTAAAATATGCATGACACATTTGTAAGCATGAAATATATGTGTAACACAACGCTCGTTGCCTTAGATATAAAATAACACTTACAGATAATAAAAAAAGTTACTTTATCACTTATCTTTATATTTCTGTATTTATTTATCTATTTGTTTGTGGATGTCTTTAATATGAATATGTATGTAAAATTGATTTATTTTGTGATCCGAAAGGCAGCTAACGTGAAAACTACATGAAATCACATAAACCAAAGCAGCACAGATCGTATCTCAGAAGTAATCCCACGGGACGCATGAAGATAAGCCCCACCCATATGTGTGGTTACTGAAGCTGAATACAACCCTGTCATTGGCCGAGATTTCCCCAGTCCCGTTTCATGTCAGATTTGCTTATATGTGTCTCGCGCGTCGTGGTAGCGAAAGAACTAGAGGACGAAGCCAATTATTGGAGTTTTCCACGTGATCGACTTCATCCAATGTTCAGCGTCTCGAACTAGGATTCGAATTCCTAAATTGATCATCTCATTGGTCATTGCTCGATTGACGCGGACAAATCACATTAGAGTTTGTCGTGTTTTGGGAAAGAAAACGTTTTCTTGATTCTGTTCTGCCAGGCAGAGAGGTTCTGTTTCATGAAGAATTAAAAATCTTCTCTTCGGAATACCTAGTTCGGAGTAGGGACTAAGTTAACTAACATTATTGAAGGTACTTGTGAGGTCTGGCCAAATGAGTCAAGTCTTCGGGATCGATACGGAGCTCTAATGTCATCATCTCCCACGTCAACTGGCGATAGATGGCAGTTGATTAGTACGCAGTCCCACGTCGCGCGGAGTTTTCTTTTTATTATTATGGGTTTAACGACCACCGTGAGCAACTCTATGGCCTGTAATCAGTATCCCGTCCCTAATTTAATATCACTGCTTCCAGAGAAGAGAGGGACCAAATGTCGTAAGGCAAACACAACATTCTCGCCTCACCGGGATTCAAACCCGGACACACGTGGACGAAAACTAGTAAGATAGACCAATGCGTCACTGGGGCGGCCGAAAGGATTGTGTGAAAGCATTTTGATTTTAAGCACTGCATAGGCGTTTCTTGTATGCTATCTTGTGTGCAGAATTAAACAGTAAAGCCAAGCTTCAGCTTTAAATGTTTAGGGCAAAAGAGTGAAAATGTACTAAATTTATTGTGCTTCAATTCACTTTTGAATCAAAAGTGTATGTCGCATCAGCCGTCTAAATTAAATTCATGTTTTTTGTTATTCTAACGGAAAAAATTATATGGAAAAGCCGATAGATTCGTATAACTTTGAATTAATATATGTTAAACTGTTTTCACTCCTTATATCACACCTCCACGTTACACGTATTTCGAAAGAATATGTCTGTCAGTTACTTAATTGGTCAGCGCCCATACAGCGTTATCCAATGAGATGAACTGAGGGATCTCAAGCGTGGCTGGAGTGTGGTCCATCCATGAAGTAATGCGTTAGACTGAACAACAACCTCTTATGAGACGCTGGGTTACCAATAGAGTCAACTGGAGATTTACACGTGGATCTTTTATTTCTGTGGCTAAACCATTCCTCATGCTCTTATAAAGCATCTTAAGAAAATGAGGAATGGTTTGGATCAGTTCTATGAAAGATCGGAAAGTTACGTGAACTTTCAGATTTTAATGTCATTTTCTGATTTATATACTTGCAGCTGTCGAAACTGAACAGAGTAAAAAGATTCATTTCTGATAAAGTTGAACCCAAAAATATTCGTGAATCCTTTTCAGAAACTTTCTTTGGATTCTTGAAACCAAGTTTGTAAAAATTTTTCTGTTCTTTTGCGATAGTAAATCGACCATTTTTTCTATTAGAGTCGTTTAGGTGGATGCATGCTTTATTTTTAATCTCAATAAATTTCCATCTCTCCCCAGCTAAATTATCTTCATTAAGAAGGCAACACCGCGTTCTGCGCTCAGTCCCGTGCCTAGGCAAAAGGCAGTGAACATTCTGTTTTTTTATTTTTTTATTTCTTTTATTCAGATTCAAATCTTTGTTTATCAATTTTTTTAAGTTGACACAGATATCTTTAACGATTTGGCAATTGATCTTTAGGTCGGTGAATTATCTATCCACCCACACAAAGAGCAATCGCTAAGTCGTTAAAAATATCTGCATCAAATGTAAAGAAAGTAATAAAAAAAGATTTGAATCTGAAAAAACAAAAAAACAAAACGTTCGCCGACTTTAACTAGACACATGGCTATGCGCAGAACACGGTGACGATTTCGTTATGGGAATCACTTAGCCGGATAACAATAGAAATTTTTTGTGAATGCTCTTTCATTTAACATATCAAAAGCATTAGCGACGGCTGCCCTATAGGACGAAGCCAATTGGTGGAATTTCCCACGTATTCGGCCCCATTAAATATCCAGCTTCTGGAGCCAGGTTTTTGAAACTTTCATTCACTATCTCTCTGTTCCGCGCTCGATTGGCGTATGTTGGAAAATAATAAATGCACTTTTTTTATTCTGCCAGATAGACAGGTTATAATTTATGAGGACGCGAATTGTTTTCTTTGGAATACCTATTTCGGAGTAGAGACTCAGTTAACATGACTGAAGGAACCTGTAAGGTCTTTCCAAACTACTCAAACCTTTGAGATTTCTACAAATCTGTTATTTCCGATAGATGGCAGCAGATTAGCCCACAGCCTACTTCGCGCGGAGTTCTTTTTTCTTTACAAAGTTTCTTTTGTCGCCTTTGCTCTGTAAGTGCGAAATTAAACTGTATTATTGTTTTATTGATTAATTTGTTTAACACTGGAATATAACATTTCAGGCCTCCCTCTCCTAGTCTATTTTAATATAAATAAAAACTGAGGGAATTAGAGATAATATTTTCTCACTATTTTTCTCCATAATTTTGCAGGGCATGCAGGTAAAAATAAAACATTTTTTGAGGCCACCAACAAGACTAAATTAATACTGAAAATGTGTAAATCTCCGTACAATGTGCACCAAAAAAATATATAAAGGAACAATAAACTTACCTTCCACTGATTTCGCCCCCATGGTTATGAACATGTGTTAGAACATGCATGCTTGATAATTTTGTCCCACACATGAAATGAATATTGAAAATATGCAAAATGGAGTTTGAAATATATTTGTTTGCATGGGGTTTAGATTAGTTAGACTAGGGTTTGTTTCCCCTTGAATGATGAATATCAAATGTTTTTTCCAGAATTGGAGATATTTCCATTGTTAGTGAGACACACGCGAAGACAATATCCAATAAGAACCTGCTGTAAACATGGCGTACTTCTGTTATTTAAGGTTTCATTTTTGACCCTGACCTGTTATTTAAGGTTTCATTTTGCAGCTTTGAGTAGGTATTTAAAAATAGGGAAGCGCACTTTAGTCCCAGTTCAAATTTAATTTGATTACATTTTGAACATTTTCCGTTTAGCACATTCAACTCTTCATCCTTCTTTGCCACTAATTTTTGAACTCAAATTTTACATTTTGTACATAGCGTATTTGCTCACAATCATCAGTCAAGAAATTTAAATAATTTGAAGAAAAATAAAGAATATTTTCACATTGATATCTTCAGCAACTCGTGGACATCCCCGTCGCTTAGCGTGACATCACATGCAAGTTCTTAATCCGTTCGCCATGCCCTTAAAAATAGAGGGGGAGGAGTCCCGGTTAAACTCACTCTAAGGCGAAATGTGAAATGGAGTTCAAAAACGTAACAATGCGATGTGTAAGATAGAGTTAATTACATTTCGATAGCCAGAGAAAACTAATTGCCGTCCATGTGGCCTAAGCGATGGCTCATGTCTATTTGACCTGGAGGAGTCCGGGTTCGAATCCCTGTGAGGCATGGATGTTGTGTTTTGAAATGTCTGACTTTCCTTAACATAGGACGTTCACGCCCCAGCTGAACCGAATTCCAAAAATTCAGCACCAAATGCCACCGTCGTTCGCGGAACCCGGGAAGAACGTTACTTTTGAAGTGCCCCCTATTGTGGAATCGCAAATCCTCAGGCTTTATTTTTCTTGAAATCCTTCCATATTATATTTCCTTTTCAAAACTTTACACTGCAAACTGCTGGGAGTAAAATTTGGTTAAAACCTTTGATTTAGTTTCCAGGAAAATCAAGTTTATTACGTGAAAAGTGTATCTAAAATCTTGGTGACCAGTAAGTAAGTTGTGGCTTTTAATGATTCCTTTTTAAGACTTAAAACACACACATAAAATCTTTAGAAGTGATTTACTGAAAAAAACGCACTATTCCGAATTTTAAGGGAAACGTAAAACGAAAATCTGTGTGGCGATCAGGTGTCCCAGTTGTCTGAAAGTTTGGTTCTAACTATTCATCCGACATGAGTCCATGCTTGAATCACTGTAAAGCTTGGAAAGTGTTAGTTTTTGCCACTGGCTCTATCCCTTTCCTCGTACTAAACTCACCACATGCGACTCCTCGTAGCCCATCGAGTTGCTTATGGTTGCCGATAAACCCCGCAAAAAAAGGCACTGATTGAAATTTCTTCCAAACTAAACAAATCCGGCTTCTCTGCTGCGCTCCGGGCTAGATTGTGTTTTTGCTCAATGTAAGCCAGCATTTTATAACAGTAACAGGAAAAAGATGTGTAACCAAAATCATAATTCAGAAAATGTAATTCAAATTCTATGGGCTGCCCAGTGATAATGGTCGATTAAGACATGACCGTCTTAACGGATAGGCCAACGGGGCCGGTGCTGAAGGCCACCCTGAACTGGGGCCCACAACGCCCCAGGAATCTTATGGGTTTTCAAAAAATCAAATTCCTTCGCCACTCACCAGATGGTTCTCTTTATTTAAAGAAAAGAAGAAACACCAATGCAGAAAGTTTGAAGTACTTCCGCTTTTTTTTTCAAACCTTACTCGTGGATTTTCTTAACTTTTTCTGAAAGTCGGCGGTATGTGATCAGAAAAAAGAAGATAATCTACACACACAAAGAGCAACCTCTACGTCGTCAAATAATCCTGTATCAACTGTGAAGAAGGTAATAGATAAAGATCTAAATCTGAAAAAAAAGCAACGTTCGCCGACTTTTTCTAGACAGGAGCCTGAGCGCAGAACACGGTGACGACTACATATTGGAAATCACTTAGCCGGATAACGATGGAAATCTTTTGTGACTGCTCTTTCATTCAACATATCAAAAGAATCAGCGACTCTTGCCGTGGAGGACGAAACCAATTTGTGGAATTTCCCAAGTGATCGGCCACATTTACTGTCTAGCTTCTAGAGCCACTTTTCTGATCCTTTCATTCATTTATTGTATTGGCCCGCGTTTGACTGACGTATGCTAGGAAATAATATATGCTCTTTATTTATTCTGCCAGGTAGACAGATTCTGATTCATGAGGACGCAAAACGTTTTCTTCGGAAAACATATTTCGGTTTAGGAAGTCAGTTAATATCACTGAATGTACCTGTAAGGATAAGCCAAATTACTCAAGCGTTTGAGATCTTTACAGAGCTCATGTGTTATCACCTCACACCTCGGCCTGGAGACGACACCAGATTAGTCGGCAATCCTACACCGCGCCGGGTTTTTATTCTTTGCAAATTTCTTTTGTCGCCTTTGCTCTGCAAATGCGAAATTAACCTGTACTATTGTTTTATTAATTAATGTGATTAACACAGGAATATAACAATTAATCAAATTTTCACACTTTTCAAACACCTTTTTTGCTTTTTGCTAACCAAGAAAAAATTTGGTAACCATATGTTTTTGCGAATATAAGGACCCGGTAAAAATTGCAAACTTAAGAGAATACAGAGATCCAAGAAAACTACTGAGTGTTACTTATTATTATTTTTCCATTCTGCTATTAATGTTTATCCTTGTCTCTAGTGTCAGTTGAATGCTGGATTTTTGGGGCAAGATTTGAGTATTTTTTTTATTTACTGGGATAATATATTCAGGATATACTTTGGCTTTTTATACTTTACAAGTTGCTGTCTTAGTTCACGGCCTCTCTAACTAATGGCTTACAGTTTTCCTTAGCTTTTCATAGCATCTTCTTTCCAGTTTGCACATATCCCAGTGAATTGAATTTAGTTTAAGCATATTTCTGATTTCGGGATCAGGGGTACGATTGTCAATTCCTGTCATCATTCTAAAAGTTTTATTTCCGAGGGAAGTGATTGTTACTATTTTGCTTTGTGCAGTAAAACCACACCAGAGCTATGCGCTGTTGTTTTATGGATCTCTCCGGAGTTTGGTAACTTTTTATGTTCCGGGAGATAATCCCCTGTGTTAATCTTTTATGAGACATTAGTATTGCCTTAGCCTCAACGAAAAATTTGAGTGTGGATCTCCTATTTGTGTAGCGCAGCAGTTCCACATTCCCGTAAAAAGCGATTTAGGAGAATGAGGAGATGCTGGAAGAGCACCATTAAGTTTTATTCTTTTTAAATACTTTTTACCATTATATACTGATAACTATGATTCCACAACTTAAATCTTGGCCCTCAGTCTCCGGCAGCTGGAATGTACCTGGCCAAGGCAGCGGCCAGTGCGACATGAAGGCAGAGGGTGCTAAGAATCCCCGGAGGACCGGACTAGGCTGCCATCTGATGCTGACCTTGGCTACGTACAATGGACGCTCCCTATCTTCTGATTCAAGGCTTCTTGAATTGGAAGAGGAACTACAAAGGATCAAGTGGGACATCGTGGGGCTAAGTGAGGTAAGGAGAAAAGGAGAAGATCTCATCGAACTGAAAAGTGGACATCTCTTCTACTGTCGTGGGACAGATACTGGCAGAACTAGTGGTGTTGGATTTATAATAAACAAGAAACTGAAGGATAAAGTTGTAGAAGTTGAAAGTTCCTCTGACAGTGCTGCACGACTTGTTATCCAACTCTCGAAAAGATACCAGGCTCAGATTATTCAAACTTATGCACCCACCACAAGTCATCCTGAAGAAGAAATTGAAGAATTTTATGAGGAAATTTGTCATCTAAATAATAAAGGTAAGCAGCACTTGAAAATAATTATGGAGATTTCAATGCAAAAATAGGGCAACGGCAACAGAATGAAACTTCAGTAGGTAAATTCGGTCACGGCAACAGAAACCAGCGTGGAAATACTCTCGTTGAGTTTGCAGAGGCAGAAGGGTTTTTCATCTTGAACTCCTTCTTCAAGAAAAAGCCACACAGGAAATGGACATGGAGACATCCAAATGGGACGACAAGTGAAATTGATTTTATTATGTGTAACAAAAAATTCGTCATAAAAGACTGCAGTGTGCTAAACAAATTCAACACAGGTAGTGACCATAGATTGGTGAGATGTAAGATGCACCTCAACACTAAAGTTGAACGTGGCAAGCTCATAAGACAAACAAAATCTATTGACATAACCAACCTTAAAAAACACCATAATACCTTCAAGTTGGAACTGAAGAACAGGTTCTCTGCTTTAGAAGGCCTAACATCGGAAGAAGTGGACATCTCTGAAGTTAACAGAAAAATAACCAAAGCTCTTATGGAAACAGCAACAAAATTAGCTGGGTCTAAGAACAAGTTGCATGTAAATAAATTATCAGGAAAAACGAAAATGTTGATGCAAAAAAGAAGAGAGATGAGGACAACTAAAGAAGATGTGACTTCCAAAGTGGAATATATAGAGCTATGCAATACAGTAAGAAAAAGTATCACTGAAGACGTAAGAAAATTCAACTGTGAACTAGTGAGGAAAGCAATTGAAAACAACCAAAGCCTAAAGATAGCAAAGGGACATCTCAGTAAGGGAAGAAAACAGATTATGGCACTGAGAAAAGAAGATGGTTCTGTAACAAAAAATAGAGGCGAAATTTTGACAAGAGTGAAAGATTTCTACTCCAAATTATATGAAAGGGATGATACATGCACTCCAGACATCATGAAAGATACCAGTACCAGAGTTCCTCCAGTCCTTCCAGCAGAAGTTGCACATGCGATCAAGAACATGAAGCAGGGAAAAGCTCCAGGAGAAGATGGAATTACTGTAGACATCATACAAGAAGCAAGTGGAGAAATCGAAACAGTACTCGCCCAAATTTTCACTCGATGCCTTAATGAAGGAAAGATTCCTGAGGATTGGAACACCGCTACAATGATCCTGCTACATAAGAAAGGTGACATTGAGGATCTCGGAAACTACAGACCTATCAGCCTCTTATCAGTAGTTTATAAAATCTTCACTAAAGTTCTTTCACACCGCTTGAAGGTAACACTGGACATGGCTCAACCGAGAGAACAAGCTGGATTCAGGAGTGGCTACAGCACAATAGATCATATCCACGTGCTGAGAGAACTAATTGAAAGAGCGAGGGAATATGAACTTCCATTGTGCATGGCTTTTATCGATTATGAAAAAGCCTTTGATTCGGTGAAACCATCAGCAGTTACAATGGCTCTGAAAACCTGCGGTATTGAAGATGCATACATTAATATTATTAATAACATCTATGAAAATGCAAGTGCAAAGATTAGGCTGTTTGAAAATACAACACACGTAAAAATTGGAAAGGGAGTGAGACAAGGTGACACCATATCTCCGAAGCTCTTTAATGCCACATTGGAGGGTGTTTTTCAGTCGCTGAGCTGGGAAAACAAGGGGATAAAGATTAATGGAGATTATCTAACCCACCTACGTTTTGCTGATGACGTAGTCATTTTTGCAACTACCCCATCAGAGCTGCAGAGTATGATCCAGGAACTTGCTGACAAGAGTAAAGAAGTGGGATTAAAAATGAACTTTCAGAAGACAAAAGTGATGTTCAATGCTTTTACAAGAAATGAAGATTTATCGATTGATGGAGAAAAGCTGGAGATAACAGACACGTACGTTTATCTTGGACAGCAGATATCAAGTGAGGGTCACATTGATGAAGAAATTAATCGGCGTACAAAACTTGCCTGGAGAGCTTTTGGAAGAAACAGCATAATTTTCAAGAGCAATATGCCATTATGTCTTAAAAGAAAAGTGTTTGATCAATGCATCCTTCCAGTGCTTACGTATGGTGCAGAAACGTGGACCTTAACTAAAAAAGACATACAAAGGCTGCAGACAACTCAAAGCAGCATGGAGAGGTGCATACTTGGTGTAACCAGGAGAGATAAGAAGAGGAACACGTGGATCCGAAAAATGACAAGAGTGGAAGACATCATGATCAGAGTTAAATCCCTGAAATGGCAATGGGCTGGACATACTGCCAGAAGGACAGATCATCGATGGACAGCCGAAATTTTAGATTGGATTCCAAGGGACAGGAAAAGACCCAGAAGAAGACCACCTCGGAGATGGGTGGATGAAATTCGAAAGTATGCAGGGGTGACATGGAGGAGACTGGCACAAGACAGACCGTTGTGGAGGAAACTTGGGGAGACCTTCGTCCAGCAGTGGATTGATAATGGTTGACAATGATGATGATGATGATACTGATAACCTTCGGAAGTTTTTTCGGAGTAAAGGTTCCTTTCTGATGAAAATTATCCCATATTGCAATTGAATAAAAATACAGAAAAGATATATGCTAAGAAACTATAAAAAAAATTATATATTAAGATATAAATTTTGGATATATATAGTAATTTGCTCTTTATGTAGCAAGGCGGAGAAAGTTGTGCACTCCTGGGCCGCAGATAGACTTGTTATCAATGCCCGTCACCGTCACGGAAAGATCTCGAGGTGTGCACGGGCCTTCATTTTGATGGACCCGGCTCATGCGAGTGCGTTTAAGACCCAGGCTATTAGTGCAGCTATTATTAAGGCCCGGCCTGTGATGTGCCATTTTATATTAATTTGTCTTACTATTTTACTATTGTATGTTATTCAAAAGAGAAACTTAAATAATGAAATTAGATATTTTTGAAAATATTTCGTTCAATGTAATCCTAAACATATTAACCAAACTTTAGCCATTATCGAAGAATATGACCTTTAAAGAGAAAAAAAAACAGGCGAAACTTGTTCAAAATCTCCCTTTCTCGAGACCAACACGTTGTACCACTACAAAAAACAGTCACTAAACGAATTAGGAACAGGAGAAAGAAACGATTATCTCTCTCTTCACACACACACACACACACACACCATGCCTCCTCCCCCCACACACCACGCCCCCACACACACACACGCACACACACACTTCACTATACTGACTTGTAGATGTTTTATCCGAATAAATGGATTAATTGCTCTGGAATTGTAACTATTTTGTTTTCTGTACAGGTATTTCGCATGAACGATTTTTCATCTCGATTAGATGATTCCTTCTCGGGGTTTCTTTCTTTCTTTCATTCTTTTTTCTTACAAAGGATGTATAAAATAAAGCACTCTAGTTGCAAAACACCGGAACCAAAATCAGACATCATTTGGAAAAGGTTTCCCACTGAAAACCTTAAACCCTCTCCCCAGAAATCTGAGATACTGTGCAAATCAGAATTTATTATTACTCCCCATAGCAGAAAACCTGTGTATTACAAAAAAAAAAAAAAGAAACGCTGCCGAAATTGTTTATCGCAATGATTAGCATGAAAGGAATAAAATAAAATTTTCACTCTCATATTCAGAAGCAAAGATATAGAATAAAATGTATTTTGAATTCCATAGAATCTATATTCACACACATGCAGCGACAATTTCTGCGTTGGAAAATTTTCGAAAGGAAGTACTTTATTGGTTCCATGCGTTTTTTGCTTTTAAATATAAAAGGAATTTTCTGAATCGGACCAATAGCTCTACTGGCGTAATATCTACAGTTGGACGATCATATATAAAGGGTAAATGATACCAAAAACACTTATATTTTTTATAAAACAGGTGTCAAAAATGGCACCTGTCGCTATGAATTCAATGCACCTACAATGCTGCTGGTGAAAATTGTTTATATTAATTGAAGAGCAGGAAACCATATTTAGCTTAAAATATGCATGCCTCATTTGTAAGCATGAAATATATGTGTAACACAACGCTGTTGCCTTAGATATAAAATAACACTTACAGATAAAAAAAAAGTTACTTTATCACTTATTTTTATATTTCTGTATTTATTTATCTATTTGTTTGTGAATGTCTTTATTATGATTATGTATGTAAATTTGATTTACTTTGTGATCCGAATGGCAGCGAACGTGAAAACTGCATGAAATCACATACACCAAACCGCACAGATCGTATCTCAGAAGTAATCCCACGGGACGCCTGAAGATAAACCCCACCCATATGTGTGGTCACTGAAGCTGAATACAACCTTGTGATTGGCAGAGATTTCCCCAGTCCCGTTTCATGTCAGATTTGCTTATATGCGTCTCGGGCGTCGTGGTAGCGAAAGGACTAGAGGACGAAGCCAATTAATGGAATTTTCCACGTGATCGGTTTCATCCATTGTTCATCGTCTTGAACTAGGATTCGAATTCCTAAATTGATCATCTCATTGGTCATTGCTCGATTGCCGCGGACAAATCTGATTAGAGTTTGTCGTGTTTTGGGAAAGAACAAGTGTACTTGATTTTTTTGTGCCAGACAGAGAGGTTCTGATTCATGAAGAACTAAAAACCTTCTCTTCGGAATACCTAGTTCGGAGTAGGGACTAAGTTAACTAACATCATTGAAGGTACTTGTGAGGTCTGTCCAAATGAGTCAAGTCTTCGGGATCGATACGGAGCTCTAATGTCATCATCTCACACCTCGACGGGCGATAGATGGCAGTTGATTAGTACACAGTCCTACGTTGCGCGGAGTTTTCTTTTTATTATTATGGGTTTAACAACCACCGTGAGCAACTCTATGGCCTGTAATCAGTATCCCGTCCCTAATTTAGGATCACTGCTTCCAGGGAAGAGAGGGACCAAATGTCGTAAGTCAAACACAACATTTTTGTCTGATCGGGATTCAAACCCGGACACACTTGGACGAAAACTAGTATGATAGACCAATCCGCCACCGGGGCGGCCGAAAGGATTGTGTGAAGGTATTTTTAATTTAGGCACTGCATATGCGTTTCTTGTATGCTATCTTGTGTCCAGCATTAAACAGTAAACCCAAGCTTCAGCTTTAAAATATTTAGGGGAAAGGAGTGAAAATGTACTAAACTTATTGTGCTTCAATTCAATTTTTGAATCATAAGTGTATGTCCCATCAGCTGGCTAAAACAGATTCATGTTTCTTGTTATTCTAACGGAAAAAAAATTATATGGAAAAGCCGATAGATTCGTATAACTTTGAATTAATATCTGTTAAACTGTTTTCACTCCTTATATCACACCTCCACGTTACACGTATTTTGAAAGAATATGTCTGTCCGTTACTTAATTGGTCAGCGCCCTTACAGCGTTATCCAATGAGATGAACTGAAGGATTTCAAGCGTGGCTGGAGTGTAGTCTACCATGAAGTAATGCGTTAGACTGCACAATAACCTCTTATGAGACGCTGGGTTACCAATAGCGTCAACTGGAGATTTACACGTGGATCTTTTATTTCTGTGGCTAAACCATTCCTCATGCTCTTATAAAGCGTCTTAAGAAAATGAGGATTGGTTTGGATCAGTTCTATGAAAGATTGGAATGTTACGTAAACTTTCACATTTTAATGTCATTTTCTGAGTTATATACTTGCAGCTGTCGAAACTGAATATAGTAAAAAGATTTTTTTCTGATAAAGTTGAACCCAAAAATATTCATGAATCCTTTTCAGAAAATTTCTTTGGATTCTTGAAACCAAGTTTGTATGATTTTTCTGCTCTCTTGCGATGGTAAATCGACCATTTTTTCTAGTACAGTCGTTTAGGTGGATGCATGCTTCATTTTTAATCACAATAAATTTCCATTTCTCTCCAGCTAAATGATCTTCATTAAGAAGGCAACACCGCGTTCTGCGCTCAGTCCCGTGCCTAGGCAAAAGGCAGTGAACTTTCTGTTTTTGATTTTTGATTTTTTTTATTCAGATTCAAATTTTTGTTTATTAACTTTTTTAAGTTGACACAGATATCTTTAACGACTTGGGAATTAATCTTTAAGTCGGTGAATTATATCTTTAACGACTTGGCAATTAATCTGTAAGTCGGTGAATCTGTCCACCCACACAAAGAGCAATCGCTAAGTCGTTAAAAATCTCTGCATCAAATGTAAAGAAGGTAATAAAAAAGATATGAATCTAAAAAAAAAAAAAAAAACGTTCGCCGATTTTCCCTAGACACGTGGCTGAGCGCAGAACACGGTGACGACTTCGTTTTGGAAATCACTTAGCCGGATAACAATAGATATTTTTTGTGAATGCTCTTTCATTCAACATATCAAAAGCATTAGCGACGGCTGCCCTATAGGACGAAGACAATTGGTGAAATTTCCCACGCGATCGGCCCCATCCAATGTCCAGCTTCTGGAGCCAGGTTTTTGAACATTTCATTCATTATCTTTCTGTTCCACGCTCGATTGGCGTATGTTGGAAAATAATAAATTCACTTTTTTTATTCTGCCAGATAGACAGGTTCTGATTCATGAGGACGCAAATTGTTTTCTTCGGAATACCTATTTCGGAGTAGGGACTCAGTTAACATGACTGAAGGAACCTGTAAGGTCTTGCCAAACTACTCAAGCCTTTGAGATCTCTACAGATCTGCTATGGCCGATAGATGGCAGCAGATTAACCCACAGTCTACTTCGCGCGAAGTTTTTTTCTTTACAAAGTTTCTTTTGTCGCCTTTACTCTGTAAGTGCGAAATTAACCTGTGTTATTGTTTTATTAATTAAAACACACCACTGTTATTGTATTTTTCCGCGCATTCATACCAATTCGTACTTCGTTCCGAGGCACAGAACTTTCACGTCGTGGCCGTCAGCATCGCTTCACCGACCCGCACCACCTGCTGCAAACCATCGTACTCGCAGGTTAATACTTCGGAAAAATTATTTCCTTTTGTCTAAAAATACTATATTTTTACACCTTTCCCCATATTATGTATGCTTAAAAAAATTGTACGTCGAACTTTTTCCACACAGTTATATATTTTCTACGAAATATTTTAGGACGCTAAAGTACACATTTTCCAAAGCTTCTTTGTGTCGCTCTAGCTATGCAGTGATGACGTATTCTTCGTCCGACCGCAGGGCGTCTATGATTGGTTACACGCTCCGAACTCTCTGCACCATGAGTCATTTAAGGACAAATGCTCTTACCGCTGTTTTTGTTTTGATTGCGGTTTGGCCGCCACTTAATTTTAGGGGGATGTGAGTTTTGTTGTTTTACTCTTTCTTATTTGAAATCATGGCTACCAAAGTGAAAATATGAACCATGTAAAGATGGATGGAGGAATTAGATCTAAAAGGTAGTTGGTTACGCTATGATATTAACACCCATAAAATCTTCACCCGGTCTGCCTATAGCAAACTTTGTCGGAAGAATGTTGACAGCGTAAAAATTTCGGAATTTCAATTCTTGTTTTATTTATGGAGCTCCTGGATTCATTATTAAAAAGGGTAATGTGGTAAAGCACACCATATCAGGAATTCACCATGCCACTGTCGCCAAGGCAGGTCATAAAGGAAAATTGCTGGCTCATTTTTATCAAAGAACGTCTATTGGTAAGTCAATTATTGTTGATTCCAATGTATCTAAAGCTCGAATTGGAAAATTAATTCATATATCATATATGTCTGCTAAAGGGGAAATTTTATTTTAAGAATTTCCTAAACTTAGTGAGTTTGGTATAGGGCAAACTTACCATTCGTCCGTGATGTGTGCTCAGTTCACGGAGTGCATTGCTAATGTTTTCGAACGTGATTTGCGCAATGACTTAAGAAAGACAGACTACTTTACCTTATTTATTGATAGCTGTACAGATGTTAGTGCATCTGAAAATGAAACTATTTGTATCTTGTATGTCAATGAAGAAGGAGATATGAAATTCCCATTCCTGGCCTTAAAAGAACTGAAAAGTGCTGACGCTAATAGTATCAAAATGCAATATGAGAGTGCATCGCAGAATTTGGAATAGTAAATTTTTAAATTAAATTAATTGGATTTTTAGCTGACGGAGCAAATGTTAACATGGGACAGAAAAATGATATTGCAGTTCTTTTGGAGAAAACCTACCCTTGTTTAGTGTCAGTGCACTGTTTAAGTCATCGCTTAGAGCTAGCTCTAATAGATTTTATGCTGTCAACATATTTTCGAGAGGTACGTAAGTTGATGAAAGGTTCATAATTTTATAGAAAAAGTGTCAAACGAACTAGAGACTTTCCTGAGCTCTTAACAATACTCGATAAAGATGTATTAGATACACCAGCTTTGAGAGACCATGGCACTCGATGAGTTTCACATGTACACAGAGCCTCTGACACACTGATTTAAAACTATTTTATTATTGTACAACAACTGGAAAATATGATTGCAGATCCATCAAGAAAACGAGAAAAAAACAGGATTATATGCATTTTGACAAAAGTCCATCAAATGTGTAACTTGGCTGCGGTTGCTTTGCAAAATTTTATGTTATTTGCTCAAATTAACTCTTTCTACCCAGTTGGATGATGTGTATGTGCTACCTTGTACTTTGAACGCATCAGAAATTTCATGATTCTATCGAAATCATGAAGAAAAGAAAGTTTCCGGACCTGTCCAAAATTTTACAAGACTTAGCAAACGCATCTGCTGATGATTTCGGTGACTGTGATTCACTGAACACTGTAGAATTTTGGATATTGGAAAAGCAACATAATTTCGATTTTTCTTAAGTTATCCGATTTTTAATCTGCGTTGACACTGAAAAAATGCTAGTTGTGATATTACATGTATTGCTTTATTTTTTGTTATGTTTAACGTCTTTTTTAATTTCTTACAAAACAATAATGACACCTTTCATGAATTATAAAATAAGAACACGTCAAACGGATGTTACCGATTGTGGATAGATAATTACTCATCAATTTTATCTTTCTTATTTGGGTTACAATTTTTTTTAATGTAATATCTGAAGTCTTTCCAGCGTAGAAGAACTACTTTTAAATCTGGGTACAGTTTCTTTTACATTTCATTTATTTATGCATGCAACTTTTTTATTTTCTGAGAACGAATATTCACTTGAAAATACGGCCGGGAAATGGGGAAGTACATTTTAAAGCAGTACAGTATAAGGCCCTGCACTTTTCCAACAATAGCGACACAAACAGCAATTCTGCAAGGGAATAAATATCATTCTGTGCAGACAAACATAATGTAAATTAAAAAAAAAAGATGAAATTGCTCCTCGTATCATCCTTGGTGTATTGAATTCAACCATACAAAAAGCAAACTGGAGGAAAAGGACAAGCAGCTTTTGAAGAAAATTAAACGAACATGTTGGCAAAGGCGTCAGCATTTTGTTAAACGAAGAATCAACAGATAGAAGGAACATTCCGTTTTTATGCATTTGCTGTTTGTTAGAGCTGAACTCTAACTTTGAGTAATTTCAAATCACTCATGGATATCAATGTGCGACTGGTTTTCAAACAATATAGTCAAAACCGTTGCAACCATTACAAGACGGTACACAGTATGACTATTAACTTGAATCTAAACTCCTTTCGCGTAATTTCAGCAGACTTAACCTTTTAAAACCCAGAATCAAGCTGGGTTTTAAGATCAAATTTTAAGACTTAATGGTATACAAGCAGATCGTGTTAGTAGTTCTTTAAAGCACGCTATCATAGTACAAATTAATATTTTCTCTATAATTTTTTTAAATACGAAGCTATAGCGGCATATTATATGGGATTTTCTATCCTCTTTTGTTTTTAAAGTTAATTTGAATTATATTATTGCTAAATTAACAACTAAAGAGCTGTGAAGGAAGTTTGTAAATAGAAAATTTAACTATGTAGTTCATAACATTAAGTATACAAAGTATACAGGAGATATTGATTCTTATACAAATGTTATTTCAGTAGGCATTTGCACTCCTAATAAGATGAAACTCATAAGAATTAATTGAAATACAGTTTTATATTTAGAATATAAAATTTATAAAATGATTAATAACAAAAAAAATATTCTACCAGCAAACTATTTTTGTATTCCAATCCGCCATTTGATTGGCATTTAGGTAACAAAACATGATTTTGCGAATTACAAAGCACATGTCAGCGAAAGCATCCAGATATAATTATTTATGATGATATTTAACTTTCCTCTCTTTCTGATACTATAGATTACGGGTTCTCTTTTACCTGTTCTCTTAGTCTCACTCTATGTTTTTTCTATCTCCGTCTCACTTTAGGTGGAACAGAACATTTTATCTTTAAAGTTGCATCAAATTCCAATCCCTATAAAACGCTTTACGACTATCTTCATTTGCTCCTGCGATTTCGCAAAAATAAAGGAGGCTATTTTTTTTACGATCTTCACTTTTAAAAAGGAAAGGTCTCTTTCTCGGGGAGTTGAACACCTACTATCGGCTGCTTCTCTAATAATGTAAATGAAGTACAACGTCCACCATTTCCACAACCAATTACGTTCCTGCTACTGAGTGACGCCTCAAAATCATTAAAAGCGAATGAATCCTCCTGAATTTGAAGTTGAATTACATGAGAACATTGCTCTAGCAAGGTAAATATCATTCTTCGAAAAAACATTAACCTTGGAGCGCTTTGCATATGGATCATTGCGTCCATATATCTGCACACATTTGCTTGCGAAACCTAGGAAATAATATCACAGACCCTGTAGTACTGCAAGTAAATTCTAGAAATATTCTAAAAATATTGCATCCTGGAAAATATTTTAACCACACAATAGAAAATTTCGAATTTAATATTGCTATTATTACAAACAAATAATCTAAGACTACTAAGGACTATGAAGATATGCAAAGAGGTACCACTCCCTAATCCCTAAAAAAATTTAAACAGCAGTCTAGGAAATTCAGAAAATAATGTTTTTACTAATACACAATCGTGTCGCATTAATGTCACCACCAGCTAATACCCATAGTAACCGCGTATGCAGCGCGAACAGCAGTTAGACGACCTGGGAGTGATTCAATAAGGTGCTGGAAGGTGTTCACATATATATGGAGCCATGCTGAGTACAGTGCATCTGACACCTGCTGGAGGGCGCGTAATGTCGGATCCATAGAGCGAGCAACACGATAGAGGTGGCCCCACTGATGCTCAATTAGGTTTACGTCTGGGAAATTAGTGATGCAGGAAAGTACTTTGAAGCATTCATCGTACTCCTCAAACCATTCTCGGACATTTCGAGCTGTGTGAAACGTCTCATTTTTGTGCTGGATAATCTAATCCTCCAAAGAGAAGTCAATCAACATGTATGGGAGTAGGGTAGGTGGTTTTCCGGAGTGGATTCATAACGAATTAGGTCCATAGTGCCTTCCACAGGTACGAGTGGACCCATAGAATGCCAAGAAAACATTCCGCAGATTATAGCACTGTCTTCTCCAGCTTGTGTTCTTCCAGAAATGATTGAAGAGTGTTTGTTCTCCAATGTTTCTGGCCTTCTACGCCAAAGTCCGTCGTTTGGATGAAACGGAAAACGTGACTCATCGGAAATGGCAATCCTTCGCCAATTAAATTAGGTCCAATTCCGATACTGCCGTGCAAATGCAAATCTTTTCTGCTGATGAACCTTCGTTAGCATAGCTACAGTTACTGTCCGTCTGCATCGGAACAACATGGGCAGCAAGCTTTGTTGGCTGTCATTTTAAGCACAATTGCGGTAGCTCCCAGACTCAATCGGCCAGTGAATTGCTCCATTGACGTATGTCGATCGGCTCTCACGCGCCTTCGTAGCCGATGTTCACCTCTCACATCAATGGCACGTGGTACTCCGCAGTTTCTACATAGCTTATTCGCAATGGTGCCTTTTCTCAAGTCACGATATGCTTTAACGCCAAATTTATGTCATTAGCCTCGTGTGATCACGTCATCGTGGGACCCAGGTGGCGCTGGGGTGCGTTTCGTACAGAAATGGAGGCCACGCATCACAGCAGCACGCGAACATTTTACAAAATGCGCTGTTTCGGAAACACTGCCACCCGAAGCTTTGCAAGGTCTATAACAAGACGACATACAGTCTGACTTTCTAGATGATAATTATTTTAACTTCTGACTAATCTACAGTAGAAGAAGTATTTAGGATATCAATCCTGGGATTTTTCATATGCCCAAAAAACATCTGGAATTCATAATTTTACGTCTTAGTTTTAGGGTTGTTATTAGGTATGGCTAAAGCTCGGATTACAAACACATATTGCTTATTTTGGATGACTTTTATATTTGGCGACTTTGAGGAGTAAAAGCACATTTTAACATTTAGTGCTTTTTGTTAGAATATACGGAATATTTTCTGTTAAATATTTTTTGGAAAACTGTGTTATTGCTTTTTTTACTTAACTCCTAAAAGCAGCAGAAAAAAATAGCGAACCACTTATTAAACTATACGTTTCTTTCACAGAAAGCTGCTATCCAAATGAATCGACTTTCATCAAAAGATAAATATTTGGTGCACGCTATAATAAATGTCCACGCTAGGAATGTATTTAGGTGAGGCGCTATATAGAGTTTATGAGAATTGACAATATTACTTCCGACGTTGATGGTTTGATATCAAATACAGTCGAACTTGGTTAAGACGAGCTCCGGTATAACGAGGTCCCGGCTATAGCGAGTAAATGCCAGAAGAAGTTTGGTTTCGTATGTAATTAGTGTTAAATTATCCCGCTTGTTACGAGTATCAACTCTGTTATAGCGAGCAAATTCGCAAGACTTTCAGATTTTTTTTTTACGCCCAGTAAAGATAGTGCAGCACTGAAAGGTGGGCGTCTGTGTGTCACCTGCTTCGAGAGAAAAGCGGGGACTGTTTTATGACGTCTTGTATTTCAGCCCAAGGGTAAGTGGGGGCGGCATTTTGTGGGTAAAAGCTTCCAGCCTTTCCTTTGCCACTATTTACGAGAGATTTTCTGGAATTCGCTTTCTCTGATTAGCTGCAATGTTCTAACCCCACGCATGTTTTCTTAGTGCATTCAGTATTTCAACTTTGCACGGGACATATCGTAACCTTTTTTTTAATCAGAAAGTCGCACGCACTCCTACTTTTGCGACATCACTTATGCTTTTCCCTCCCCTTTTTTATTAAAACTGATATTGTGAGCAAAATGGTTGGTGTTAAAAGAAAGGCTCTCTCCATCAGGGAGAAAACGGATATTGTTTAGGAACTGCAAGAAAATTTTGTTGTTTGCAAAAAATACGGGATTTCCTTATCTACCTTATCTACATTGTGGAAGAACAAAGATAGAGTTTTGTCAGCATTTGAAAACAATCTTACAGATTGCAAAAAAATGAAAAAGTGTGAAAAAAATTATATTGATAAAGCTTTACTTTGTTGGTTTAAAGTTCAACGTGATTCTGGTTTTCCTATCAATGGACCGATTTTAAAATTGCAAGCGGAAAAATTTGCAGTACAATTCGGTCATGAGAATTTTATATGCAGTAATGGGTGGCTTGATTGCTTCAAGAACAGACACAATATTGTTTACGCAAAAATGTCAGGGGAATCAATGTCTGCGGATACGGAATCTGTAAGTCAGAGGCTAAAAAGCGTTTGGCCCAGCTTCATTTCTGAATGCAGTGAGCAGAACATATCCAATGCTGATGAAACGGGCATTTTTTACAAGGTAATCCCTGACGTGATTTTAACTTTTAAAGGCGAGAAATGCATTGGTAGAATTGATGTTGTGTTCCTACCACCACACACAACATCAATTCTACAGCCTATGGACCAAGGGATTATTAGGAGCTTTAAGTGCCATTTTCGGTGATTTCTAACCGTACAATTAATACACAAAATAGAGAAGCTAGAAATTAAGATTTCCGTGTTGGATGCTGTTCGTCTTATGAGAGAAACTTGGGATAGTGTCACTCCGACAACCATTGAAAATGTTTATAGGAATGCTGGTCTTTTAAAGGAGACTTCAGTAGAAAGCACTGAAGTGATTGATGACGATGATCTCCCCATATCAGAATAGTTAAAAAGTAGAGATTTAAGCACCTTTAACAATTGCAATTCTCTTGATGATTTTATCGACATTGACGCTGCGGTCCTAACAACTGGAATTTTAACAGAGGAACAAACTGTGCAAGAAGTCATTGCGGTGAATGAAGAAACTGAAACCGAAAGTGAAGGCGAAAACATTACAGAAACACAAGAAGTTGTGACTTACAATCAAGCACAAGATGCTTTGGATGTTTTGACTAGATTTTATGAAATTAATTCTGGCAATGAGTGTGTGTTCAGCGCATTATCAGTTGTTAAGCGTACTCTGATGAATTTTCGGTTGAAGTCAAGGACAACGAAGCTAAAATTAACCAAATGTTTTCATACGAAATAAAAAAGATATGTGCTTTGGGCAGATAGTACTGTATGGTACAAAAATTACAATACTGTATAGTACATGCTGTATTTCATAAAGTACGTATGTAGTTTACATGTCCGTTATTCAAGAATTTCAACTTAATCTGCATCACATCGTACGTACTTCCATATGGATGTACTACAGTATATATAATGGTACGTATAGTTCTGTGTGTGTGTAGAACTACTGTGCGTACACATTTTTCAAGAACACAACTAACCGAAAAATTGTACGGTAATTTCAACTAAACGTAGGTACTATGTATTTCCAAACATTAAACATTGTATGTACTATATTTGATAACGAAATTTATTTTTTGAATGATTTCCTTGATGTTTTGGGTCTTTTCCGGATTATACGAGTAACGGATATAGCGAGCAATTTGTTCGATCCCGAAGAGCTCGTCTCAACAGAGTTCGACTGTACAATGAACGTTTTTTTAAAGCACCATCTCAAAATAAATTCACAGATTGGGGCTATCCTTCAGAATGAAGCTGTTTTGTCGTTTTGTAGTTATTGAATTATTTTAAACAGACGCAGACTGGCGTTGCCTGAAATCTCCTAAGAGGGGTCCATGGTTTTGGTTTATTGGAGAAAGCTTAATATATACATATATACATATATGTGGCTCTAAATTCGTAGTCAATGAGACATCAAATGGGTGAAAGTCCGACTTGAGGATAGCCCCCCCTCTGCTACGCCTCTGCAGGAGTATTCTTCCTTAACATAGGGAACTTTACTCAAACTGTGTTTCAACGAAATGAAGTCCTTAAACGTTGCGCAGTGCTGACATCTTCCCTTACGAAAAAAATTATTTAAAAACAAATGTGGAGGAGAATTCCATTAAATTATGGAAATGGATAAAATACCTTTCTCAAAAAACGTACATGATGTCACATGCCATCTTAAAAGGAGGATGTCCAATATTTGGAACAGCACATTTAGAATATTGGACTGACCCCCAGGCTGACAGAAATGTTTACCACTTTTAAATCGAAAAAAATGTTCAATGCCTAAGTTAAAAACTTACCAAAACCAATAAAGTAGGTCGTGGGGAACGGATAATATATGTGATTTTATGTACATACCGACTTGTATATGCAAGAATTGCTTGAAAGTTTGTACTATATATAAATCCAAATAGGTACCATATGATAATCACTCGCTTGTGAAATAAATAACCATCCATATATGCCTAACTAAAGGCGACTCCTAATTTTTTATATTACCGAATATGCAATTCAGTATGTGCTTCAATATTTTGTATAATATATTTTGCAAATATAAAACTGCACGTTTTAAATGTGTGTTATGGAAAAGTTGATTTATTTAGGAAATTTCTGTTTCATTTGTTAATACAAAGGTTTAAATGCTTTTCTGAGGGATAAGGGCTGCAGATTATATATAACGAATGCTAATGACGTACGTAGCACGTGAATTTGGTAAATACTGAAAGGTATATAAAACAGAAAGATTTGCCATTTTAACAATATTCTGCATTTCTCCCAACGGTATAATCATTACTTTATTTAAAACTAAACTTTCCAGAACTGTCTTCATACGTCAAAACACGTTCTTCTGTTATTAATCATTTTTCTAGACTCACTTTGGATACTTTCAACTTCGATGTGTACTCTGACTCTGTAGGTTCCAAAGAAGGTTTATAAGGCTGGAATGAACGTCAGTTGCAAGTAATGGAAGAATTAAATAAAATATAGGCAGGTGAAATTTTGTGCTGCTCTGCGAAAGGATACATAAGCATTTCGGAGGTCTTCGTCATGCGCCATCATATTATAAGGTAATGCCTTACCTTTGAGTTCTTTCCTTTATTTTCGAGATACATAGTTCCAGTAAGCAAATTGAAACATCTTGCCCATCGTTTTCTACTGATATAGCAGAACCAACGGTGCATTGAAATTGTATATGGATATCAGCTCTTTCTCTTCCCTGGCAGCTTGCCATTAAAGTAGGACATTTGTTTGGAAACAGTGCACAGTGTAAATGCAATTAGTGATGTAAGCTTTTGTGCTTCGATCACAGTCATGGTTGCAAAACACAGGGCACGTGCTTTGGCAACAACGAGGAATTGAATTTCTCACATATCAAAATATTTAACATAATAAAACAGCTAACGATTTGTGCACCGGAATTTAGCAGTGTTCCGATGGTGAGTTCATGTTTGAAGTGCGTGCCTGCAGAAAACAAATGAAAAGAGCTGACTAGAATTTTATGAAAATAATTAAATAGATAAAATTAAAACCATGTATCAGGGCATTTCGGTGAATTTTCGTTTAAAACAGTGCCAAATTGTTGTTTAGCTCAATGTTTCGGCAAAATACTAGTATCTACAATATCTTATAGATGACTTCCTGTTTAAGTCACCTATCCTACTTAAACAATCTGTTCTAGATTTCGTGGTCCAAGTTTCCTTTTTATAACTTGATATTTGATTTGCTATGCAAAAAAAATCTATATCGAAGGCAATTATTAACGCCGAAACGTGTGCAATCTGTTCAGTCTCGGGAAGAACATTATATTAAACAGCCATGGACATCTTTCTTAAAGAGATTTCTTGAGAATAAATTAGAAAGCAATACCATGAATCCACCTTCAGCACTTATTTAATTTGAACCTATTGAAAGGTGTTTAAAATGATTTCACAGTACAGTTAAAAAGAAGACGAAAATTTTAGTAAGGACATTTTAGTAAATATTATTTTACGCAAATTAAACAGGAAACTAGTGGATTTGGAAGCGGAGTTTTGATAACGTTTTTAACATTCAACTTATGTCATGATTACAGATCAGGAAAATGGAATTTAAAATTCAGAATACACTACACTGATTTCGGAATGATCCATCCTTTCAAAATAAAAAAACAGAGAAGGTAGTTCGATTCGGAATATTTTGCAGGACAGAATTGTGAATAGGTCTAAGATTTTCGATCCGTTGTGGAATAATTTGGTGCTATTTTTGGTGGGAAATATACAGTTTTAAATATCTTTTCCAATCCATTTCTCAAAATAAATAGTACAGAAAAGATAATTTTAGGTGCATAAAATCTTGCTATTTAATTTTTTTTACGTTTAATGAAAAACAGATAAAAAATCACATGTACTGAAATAAAAAAAAATTACAAGTATCAAAAAACAATCTTCTTTTTAACGCAATACAGGATATCATTATTTTTTCTGAAATCTTCAATAAGATAAATAGAATTTTACTGATAATATCATTATTCCAATTTTACGAGCAATATCTTCCGAAATATGAATTCGATGGGAATTTTCTGATTGCTAAAAAATGAGGAACGTTACTTGGAAATGAAACAGGGTCAAAATTTCACTACCATGTCTTGGCGTTTGAGGATGTCGTTGTGTATGTATCCATGAGAGAGTATACTTTAAACTTCGGAGGCTTCACATACTGGTGGATTGTGAATGAGGATGCTCTCCTAAAAACCTGGAATGTCTAACTGGTGGCATCGTGATGTGAAACCAAAAACCTGGGAAAAGTTGTCTGTTGCAAATTTATTAAACGAAATTGGATAAAGCAAATTGGAAAATATTCCGCAGCACAACCCTTTTCGTTCCTACAGAGACATTGTTATTTTTAGAAATATTTTCAAGAAAGTATTAGTATCTAGCCGGTAATATTTTTTTAAATTCAGTATGTTTTCATAACGCAGGAATAAGAATCAGAGTTATCATGAATTTGAAGTCATCTCGCGTTCTGCTCAATCGAAAATTTGTACATTGTGATTAGAAATAAACAACGATATTTGGACAATAATGGAAGTAAACTGTTGGAATTCGCTTTGCTGTGCATGTAATTTGTTTCGATTATCTGCGATTGAAAGCAGGTAAATAACAAAATCTAAACTGCTGCTCGAGTTTTGCATTCGCTAGAGAAAGCGTTTTTTAGGAAGTCTTCTTTGGTTTGCGCACACACACATTTATTAAATGCCAGGTCGCCAAGTCTTAGGTTGTTTTCCAAAATTAGAATTAGAGGTGCATAATTTTGTCTGAACAGAAAACGTTTTAACAGGGACCTGATATCATCGGCACAAGGCTGGGTGAATGCAGAAGAAATGAAGAGAAAGTCTTTACGTTCAACATGTGTTCTTCGTCTTACCGCACTGTCCAAAGTGCAGAAAGCTTTGGACATTCATTTTATAAACAGTTGGTTTCAAACTCGGAAACAAAGTCCTCTGGTTTATTTCAAAATTTGGGAGCAGTAGTTCATTAATAACCAGGGTTCACTCATCGCTATTTTTCTGTGCATTCATTTATACTTTGAAACCGTTTTGATAAATAACCTGTTGAGATGGACCATAACTGGGTGATGTATGAGTGCGTGAAGTTCTAGACAGGTATAGTGTTCAAAACCATCTCAAATACCTGAAATAAGAGCAGTGCTGGAAGCTCTGGCTTTGTGACCGTATGTCATAGATTGGTAAGCGCTCGAATCCCCGCGAAGCATGAATGTTACATTGTGTATAACTTACGGCACCGGCCGTCTTCCTTCCCTTTAACCTGTGGCCCTAATTTAGGAACGATAGACCATTATACTCCTTATTGCGGGTCATTGCATTCGTAAAATCAAATACATATGATGTATTTGTAAACAATTAGCGTCAGCGACTTTTGCAATATTTTTTTCCAAATTCTGGCAGAGTTCAGGACACAATGCTTTATACCCCGAAACGCCCTCCTACAGTGACTAGGAATTCCTACCCCACCGTCTCTTTGAATTTATAGGCATCTACGTGAATAGCAGAAGTCACCCTCAATTACCAATGTTGTTGATAAAAAGTTAAGCTGGCGTTGTGATTTCGCGGTATGATATTGTTTCTCTCGTGACATCGCATGCCGCATCTACGGAAGAATGCAATGGTATTCCTCAGGAAATATCTGGACATCAATGAAAATACTGACAACATAATAGAAGTTCCATGTAGTGACCTATCATTCATTTTCATTTTGTTAACTTCTAACGAGGAAGACAGACATTCTGAAAAGAGCAACGGATAGTTTTTCGCGCTATGGTATTTTGGGGGACACAATATTTCAGGGCTCCGGTCCTTAAAGTTAAAATCAGTTTAAGAAGCTACAAAAATTCCAATATTTAGTATTTGTTTGTCGTCAATAATTCAAAACCCCACAGAATGACAACCTGCAGGAGAAACACTCGAATGTTATTGAAAGTTACAAGTGTTTTTGAAAATAAATAAGCATTTTTAACATGAAAATTACTCTCCAAATTTTAGTGCAAATGGACAAAAGGTTGGCTGTTGCATTTGGAAAATACTTCTCAGTCCATTACACTAGCTAGAAGAGATAGTGGGCCATACGCTTCTGCAGAAGGGTCCTTAATATCATGAAATCAGAAAATGCGCTGAAGATAGCTTCGATGCCATTGCTGTAAACTATGTTCATAAATATACGTAATTATCGTTCCGTGCAGTACAGTAATTTCACAAAATTTTACCAAATAGTATTTTTTTTATGCAGCAGTCATACTAAAACTGAAATAATAACATGTATGAATTGGTATAAGTGAATATTGTTCCAAATGTGATATTTTTGGAAAGCTACGTCAACTTTATTCGGGAAGTACATAATTTCGCATTGAAGCTACCCGATACGAAGCTGGTTAGTACAAATACATTTTTATATGAAAATGTCCTTCATAATTATTGATATATGTGACCAATCCTCTCATTAAATGCTGTTCTGAAGGTGTTATAAGTCTTTCCGCTATCTCTACAAACCAACGAATGTTTCATTTGGGTGTCACATGGTACGGTACGTTAACCTAATCTTCTCATGATAAAGTTTATAGAATTTTGAACAGAAAAAACACCTAATTCCAATAATTTTAGACAATATGCGTTGACGTATAAAAGGCTTAAATAAAATAAGGTGGCACATTTTACTGAATATTTACTAAATGGCTGCCAACCTAATTTATAATAAGTAAACAAAAGGAAAATTTATTCCTTTCGCTTTGCTTTATTTTTCTGCACAAAAAACGAAGTTACTTTGTTTACAAGACATATATCCACTGTTACATCCATCTACTTCCGTAGATGGATGAAACAGTGGATACTTTCACATCGTAACATATTTATTACTACTAATTTCCATGACCGATCTAACAAAAAAAATCAGTTTTTCATGCGCTATTCACCAAACACTCCATAAAAAGTCACGGTAATGTTTCTGAATCATAGCATCGAAACTTGCAGGAGCCCCATCTCAGTGTTCCATGAGAAGTGGGTACCAAAATTTACAGAACAAAGTATTAACGAACGGCGCATTATCTCTTCAGGGCATTGTAATCCAGCTAATTAAAATATCAGCCAAACGTAAATATTCTGACGCAGATTTACTGACTGATATTTCAGAACTAAATAATCAGGTGCTTAAACGTCGTAAAAGGTGCTCCGAAATATCGAAAAGCGAAAGTATTTGAAAATTCAATTTATTGTAAAAACTTTTCATTTAGGAAATTGTGGAAATATTTTCAAAGATAGTTAAACGGACAGCTACAACTGTAGTACTGATCCGAATGTTTGGCGTAGATAAAAACCAAAGTTTCCAAGTAATCGCACATTAATCAGATGTTTTTTAAAAGAAAAAAAAAGGCGTCTGGTTAATGTGCGAAATCTTCGAAATTGTTTTGGACCTTTAAAACAACTAGTGTAGTATATAGATAGTATAACTGTACTCGTATAACAACTATAGTAGTTATACTATCATTTGTATACACTCATCGTCAAAAAAATAGTTGCACACAGAAGGACGTGTCGGATTGCAATGCTATTCGGGAGGAAGGTAAAATTTAACAGGAACAATAAATGATTAAATATTGAGACTGATGTGGGCAATACATATTGAGCTAAGCGCCAATAAGTGGTGTCACCCTGGTTGGCATCGGTCCCTCATGTTTGCCCCCACAGCACGGCAGACGTCTCGCATGGAGCTGTTTAGGTTTCTAATGGTGTCCTGCGATAAGCCATCCCATGCAACTTGAATCTTCTCACGCAGGTCCTGCAGATTGTGCGAGAGAGAGGGAGTTTGATTATCACGTCCAATAGCATACCACACATTTTCAATCGGTGATAGGTGTGGCGATGCGGCTGATCATAGCAGTGCATCGCTTGAACAGAGTGTCAGTGACTTGAAGGCAAGTTCTCGTAAGAGCAGCAATAGGCGGGAGAGCGTTGTCCTGTTGGAAAAACGCACTTTGGTGAGCGTGGAGAAAAGGTAGGCCACTTACTGAAGGACCTCATTAACGTAAGGTTGGGCTGTCCAAATTCGTGTAATGAACACAAAAGATGTTTGTCATCGTAGGCAAATTCTCCCCACACCATGACACCAGGCGTTTGGCCATGTAGCGCTCGACAACAAACTGTTCATCTTGGCGAAGACTACGGTCCACATAGGTATTCGGTGGTGGTTTACTCCAAGACAAAGGCGGAACTCGTAGGCGAAGATCACCCACTGCCATTCTGGGTGGCTTCATGACAGTATGGCGACACACCATTGCAGTCTTTGGCGACGATGCTGTGATGGTAAGGGCAGTAGTCATAACGGTATACGTGCGTGTGATCCTACGTCGTGCAGGTGTCTGGTAATGGTGCCGGCACGTATTGAACGATGCATGCAAGGAACCACTGTTGGTTAAATATCCGTAATCGGGACTGTTGAGTCAGTCGGCGCATATCGGACAACCCATCGATCCTTTCTATCCATGGTTCGTTTAGGTCTCCGAGATCATTCCTGCCGCTACTTCCAGCCTTGTTCTATCCACTACCGCCAACAGCATACTATGGTGATTCCCACACGACCGGTATGGCACGCAATACGCCGATAGGAAAATCGAGCTTCCCGGAGCTAAACGACGCGTCTCCTCACGAACTCCTCTAAATTATCATATTGCTTCCGAACTTTCTCCGAGGCATACGTCACATGCAAACGATGAAATCAACACTTCAGCACGAGTCAGAATGGCAAGCAAGCGCAGCGGGACGACCTTACATAATCTGTGAGGCACAGTTTTACTATTCTTCCTCGTTTCAGTCACATTGCCGGCCGAGCCTGATACTTGAATCATTTGCATGTCTAACGATGTCAAACCTACCAACAAGTTTCATTTCTATAGGTTGCTTTCTTCTTGGAGCGACTATTTTTTGACGATGAATGTATTTATGGTTATCACTCAAGATAATTCAGTCATTTCTATTGAAGAAATCAAGGAGATATTTCTGGCACATTTTACTCTGACATTTGAACAATTAAAAGTCTTAAGATACAGAATAAGTTGCTAAACGAAAACTTATGAGAAGTTGGTAAGAAACATAAGAATGTAAAAAATATGTAATTGTTGAATATTGCATCATCATCATTTTCAACAATTATCAAATCACTAATGGATGAAGGTCTCCCCAAGTTTCTTCCACAATTGTCTCTCTTGAACCTCTCTCCTCCTAGTCACTCCAGCAAACGTTCGAATTTCATCCATCGATCTGCCATGGGGTCTTCTTCTGGGTCTCTTCCTGTCACTCGGAATCCAGTCTAAAATTTCGGTTGTCCACTGGTGATTCGTTCTTCTGGCAACATGTCCAGCCTATTGCCATTTCAGTGATTTCAATCTGGTCATGATGCCGTCCACTCCTGCCATTTCCCTTATCCACAATTTCCTCCTCCTATCTTTCCTGGTTATAACAAGGATGCATATCTCCATGCTTCTTTGGGTTGTCTGCAGTCTTTGTATGTCTTTTTAGTTAAGGCCCATGTCTCTGCTCCATACGTAAACACTGGCCGGATGCAGTGATTAAAAACTTTCCTTTTAACCAATAATGACATACTACTTTTAAAAATTGTACTGTTTCTCCAAAATGCTCTCTATCCAAGTTTTATACGCCAATTAATTTCTTCATCAATGTGACCCTCACTCGATACCTCCTGCCCAAGATAAATGTAGGTATCGGTTGTCTCTAGCTTTTTGCCATCAATCCATTAATCTTCGTTTTTTGTAAAAGCATTTAACATCACTTTTGTCTCCTGAAAGTTCAGTTTTAATCCCAATTCTCTACTCTAGTCAACACGTTCTTTGATCACACTCTGCAGCTCTGAAGGGGTAGTTGCAAATATTATTACGTCATCAGCAAAACGAAGGTCAGTTAAGTAAAACGAAGGTCAGTTAAGTAATCTCCATTAATCTTTATCCCTTTGTTTTCCCAGTTCAGTAATTGAAAGTCATTTTGCAATGTGGCACTAACGATATTGGGAGATATGGTGTCACATTGTCTCAATCCCTTTCCAATTCTAATTTGTGCTGTATCCTCAAATATCCGAACCTTTGCATCTGCATTTTCATAGATGTTATTAATAATTCTAGTGTATGCATCTTCAATACCTCAGAATTTCAAAGTCATTGTTACTGCTGATGGTTTCACAGAATCATAGGCCTTTTCATAATCAATAAAAGCAATGCGTAATAGAAGATAATATTCTCTTGTTCTTTCAATTAGTTCTCTCAGCACATGTATATGATCTACAGTGCTCTAGCCACTCCTGAATCCAGCTTGTTCTGTTGGTTGAGCCATGTCTAGTGTTAACTTCAGGCAATGTAAAAGAACTTACTGAAGATTTTATAAACAACGGAAAGGAGGCTGATGGACCTTTAATTCCTGAGATCCTGAAGCAGGGTCATTGTAGCATTATTGCAGCAGGATCATAATGTAGCTGGATCATTTTAGCTTTATTCCAATGCACAGGAATCTTCCCTTCATTGAGACATCTGGTGAAAACGTCGGCGAGTGTAATTTCATCTCCACTTGCTTCTTGTATAATGTCCACGGTAATTCCATTTTCTCCTGGAGCTCTCCCAGTTTCATGTTCTTAATTGTATGTGCAACTTCTGCAGGGATGATTGGAAGGACTTTGGTACTGGTACGGTTCCGGAGCTATTTTGTTTAGTCTACAGCATTTTGCTTAACCTTTAATTAGGTTGACGCAGAGAAATGCTGAAGTTAAATAAATTGGAAGAACTTATGTTTTCAAAGTCTAGTAGCAGAGCATGCAAATTATAAAGTCGATATAGATTACATACTAAGCTATACCCTTGACTTCTCAAATCGCCTTTTACGCTCATCGCCAAAAAAAGTGTAGCACACAGAAGGAAGTAACAGACAGGGATGAAACTCGGTGGGTAGGTTTGACGTCGTAAGACATGCAAAAGATTCCAGCGTAACGCTCAACCGTGCATGTGACACCAGAAGGAGGGGTCGTTGCGCTGTGTTAGACCTGCTGTATAAGGTCGTCCCGTTGCGCGTTCTTGCCATTCTCGCTAGTGCTGTTCTGTTGTCTGCATCCTTTGCAAGTTAAGTATGCCTCGGAGAAATGTTCGTAAGCAGTTCGAGCAGTTGGAGGAATTCGGAAGGGCCGTATCATGGTGATTCGAGGAGCAGGATTGTCTTATGGCGTTATCGCGCGCCATGCAGGTCGTGCGGATATTACCGTAGCACACGTTTTGCGACAGTGGATAGAACAAGGCACACAGCAACGACACGAATGCTCTGGGAGACCTAGACCGATTGTGAGAGAGAGGAGAGATGTGTTGTCCCACATGCGCGGAGTGATCCAGTATCCACGATTGCGGATATTCTGCGGGAATCGGTGCCCTCCATTCATCGTCCGATTAGGTCTAGAACAATTAGCAGACGGCTGCACGACGTAGGACTACGCGGACGCTAAGCGTTACGACGACTGAACTCAAGACCTTTGCACCGTCGCAAAAGACTGCAATGGTGTCGTGCCAGCCTGTCAAAGAACCTCTCATAATGGCAGCGGATAATCTTCAGAGCCTAGTTTCGCTTTTGTCATGGAGAAGATGACCAAAGAATCCGTGTTTGCAGGCACCGTGAACAGCGCTCAGACGAATGGTTTCTTGTCGAGGGTCACACGTCCAGATGTCATGGTGTGGGATGCAATTGCCAGCAATGCCACATCGCCCTTGGTGTTCATTACATGTACTTTGACAGCCCAACGTTAAGTTAATGAAGTCCTGCAATCAGTGGTGTTACCATTCCTGAACGCTCACTCCGGTGCACATTTCTAACAGGACAACTCTCGACCGCATACCAGTGCTCTCTCCAGAGCGTACAGTCAAAGCAATGACACTCTGCCATGGTTTGCCGCATCTCCAGATCTATCACCGATTGAAAATATGTGGGATGTTATTGGACGCGCTATCCACACTTTACCTGTACCGCAAAATCTGTCGGAACTGCGTGAGAAGATTCAACACGGATCGGATGGCTTATTCCAGGACACCATTAGAACCTGTACAATTCTATGCATAGATGTCTGGTATGCTGTGTGGGTAAACATGGTGGCCCGATTCTATACTGGGAGACACTACTTATTAGCGTGTAGCCTAATAAATATTGTCCGTGTCAGATTCTATGTTTAAACATGTATTGTTCCTGGTAACGATTACCTTTCTTCCGAATAGCATTGCAATCCGACACGCTTATCTGTGTGCAACTGTTTTTTTTGACGATGAGTGTAGAAGCGCACATTATGTGATGATGAATACATACCTCATATAAAAGTTATGTGTTTGTTATGTTGATAAACCGGGTGAGAACTTAAGCCCTTTAATTTTTAAATTTATATGCAGTTTATTATAGACAAAAAAAGTTACATATAAGAAGTATCAACTTTCCATTTGCTTTGGCTTCTCTGTTGCCTAAAAATTAGCCTTTTAATAGGCTTCCAAGGATAAGCTGTTTAACATTTTAACGACCGTAACCCAAAAATCTGGAATCAGTCTGTTGGTTCACTTAGTTGTTTAATAACAATAAGGGTGACTCAAGCTGATTCCTCATATGATGTTCAAAAAAGGGTAGGAAATCTGTCTTCCTCTAGGCAGGAGTTTCGGGCGGCTATGGTCGTTTGTATGTACGGGCGGTTTCGGCGCTATGGTCGTTAAAGGGTTAAATCATTTATTTCCAATATGACGTACGATCGCAGTTTATTGAGACATTAAACATCATTTGTAATGGTGAAACTGATCTTGCCTACTAGAACATATCGGTCGTGCAATTTTCACCAGTTGAAGAGGTGATCATTTCGAACAGAGTGCTTATTCTGGAATCAAAAAATAATTAGTTTCGTTCTTTTGCACATTTTATTTTAGTTTGGTTCCAAAGAAACGGTTTTTGTCTCAAAAACAAGGTGCTGTTATTGGTTTCAGGTAATATAATACACTGGCGGAAAGTGAAAAAAGAACACCACGAAAGAGACGTCTGATAAAAACAAAAAATATACAGGATAATAACGGAATACAGATGGTAACGTGATCAAGACATATTGGCAAAATACAGCTGAATTTGCTGGTAAATCCATGTAACATGGTTAGTACGAGGTTGAACCGTCATGAACGGCGTCACACTGTGCAATTCTGGCATGGAGCCTGTCGTACAGATGTTCGATGTAAGTTTGGGGTAGTGAGTACCAAGCATCCTCAACCTGGACACGTAAATCGGGGTGGTCGTGGCTGGCCGTGGAGACCGGATAAGTGGTTGTCCCATAAAATCCCACACGTGCACAATGGAGGACAAATCCCGTGAACGTGCAGGCCATGGAAGTTGTCTCACACACTGAAGTGCATGTTGCGTTGCACGTGGCGTGTGTTGGCGTGCGTTATCTAGCTGGAAAACACCCCGATGGACCGACCTTACAAATGACACAACAACGGGCTGAATGATGTTGTTGATGTAGGAGGTGCTGTTTAACGTACCCGGTACAAACACTAGTTGTGTACGGGAGTGATAGCTGATCGCTCCTCACACCAGGAGACTAGGTGTAGGCCTTGTGTGTCGCTGGAGGATGTAAGAAGGGTGAAGACGCTCCCCTGTGCGTCTGCGAACACGCATACGGCCATCAGAGGCTCCCAAACAGAATCTGCTTTCATCTCTGAACACGACAGATCGCCGTTGCGTTCTCCAGTGCAGACGTTGTCGACACCACTGCAGCCGTTCCTGACGATGGGCTAGAGTCATAGGTACACATGCCAGAGGCACACGTGCACGTAGACCTGCATCCAGTAGACGGTTGCAGATTGTTCGCACAGTCACCTCAGGTGCAACGGCAGCTGGGATTTGCGTCGCAGTGGATGTTCCGCTTGATAACGCCGCTCTTCTTATGCGTCGATCGGTCCACTCATCAGTCCGTCTGTGACTCCCGGTTCCACGTCTTCTCGTGTGGGAATGTTCCTCGGACCATCTACGCCACCATCGTACCACCACCGATTCTGCCCGTCCAATTCGCTCCGCAATACGACGATACGACCACCCGGCCTCGCGGAGTCCGAGAAGACGGCCTCGCCCAAAGTGCGATAACTCCTGAAATCATACACGTCTTCCATGTCCAGGCATTGCAGCTTCTTCAGGGTCTTCGCATGTGTCCGTACGCCGACGACTGATTACATTCATTTCGCGGTACTCCTTAAATACCACCGACGACAATTTGCATATTATGCTGTGCTGCGGCGTAAGTGATCACCGGTTGGTCCCGAAATTAACATCACACTTACGTAAACTCGACCCCATTAACATATGTAAATTTCATGATCTTCCGCCAGTTTCTTCTTTGTGTTCTTTTTTCACTTTCCGCCAGTGTATTTTCATCGTTTCTCGAAATTAACAGAGAAATACATCCAACAGTCTTACCGTCAATGTCATCTGTTGCACAAAAAATCCAGGACTGTGTTCGTCGCCGTTGCGGGATATATGGGGACAGTCTAAATTTTGTAATTGTGAGTGTAACAAAGGAAACATTCTTAACTGGTGGTAGAAAGCATGAAATGTTACGGTCTTCAGTCATACAGAAGCAGCGTATCTTACAACCCCCAAAAAACCGATTTGAATAGAAACTGACTCTTTTCAGTCCGATAGGCCTTAGCTATGTTATACAAAACAGAATTAGGTTCAATTTGTCTGCCCATTTGCCATTTTGCAACATCTCAAAAGCAGCTATCTCAATTTTGAGCATGCGTTTAGTACCACATTGAATCCTGGCTATTAATCTCCGCTCTGTCTTTGAAAGTTCGTTAAGGGACACATTTTCTGGAAGCATGATGGCCTATTTTTTAACTCCTTTGTGTATTCGCATCCGGCCCCATATTTCTGACTGCCTGCATTACACTATTCGTGTCCTTTCTTAGATCGTGGCGGTTGACCTTTCTATTTAATTTATTTGTTTCCTAATGTAATTACGGTTGGCGCACTTAAGTTTTAGAATATATTCATAGAGAAACCCTCATTCCCAGATATACAGTTACAATTTTTGTTTATCAAATCTTCTAATTAATTTCAGGCAGCCCCTTGCCACCGCCGCACAGTGATCAAGCAATGGATTCTGTGTTTAATGATGATAATAGATCGAAAACCAATATGAGATAATGTAAATTGTAAGAAAATTAAAATGTACACCGTCGTCAGAAAATGGCTTGTCGAAATCACAAAGTGTGAGACCTTGGGCAGATTTACGCAACAATAGTATATTGAATATTTTCAATGTGGTCATGTTTTTGGAGATTTTTTCGTATATGTGAGCTCCATATATAGATAGGGTAAATACACTGACGGAAAAAAACCCCCAACACCACGAAAAAATAGTTGCTAAGGAATGAAATGGCGGCAATACATTTGTATAGGTAACATATTTAATCGATTAAGGTTTAAAGATCACAGCTTAAAGTAAGCACGAGAAGAGCCATTTTAAATGTGAAATGGTGGTACATTAATAACCGGTGTAACCGCCAGAATGTTGAATGCAAGCACGCAAACTTTCATGCATTGTGTCGTACAGGTGCTGGATGTCAGTTAGTGGGATGGAGTTCCATGCCTGTTGCACTTGGTCAGTCAATACAGGGACGGTTACTGCTGGCTGGGGATGACGCTGGAGTTGTCTTCCAATGATGTCCCATACGTGCTCGATTAGAGAAAGATCTGGTGATCTAGCAGGCAACGGCAACATGTCGACACCCTGTAGAGCATGTTGGGTTACAACAGCGGTATGCGGGCGAGCGTTATAATGTTGGAAAACACCCCCTGGAATGCTGTTCATGAATGGCAGCAAAACAGGATGAATCACCAGACCGACGTATAACTGTGCCGTCAGGGTGCGTGGGATAACCACGAGAGTACTCCTGCTATCATAGGAAATTGCTCCCCAGATCATAACTATAGGTGTAGGTCCAGTGTGTCTCGGCCGCAGACAGGTTGGTTGCAGGCGCTCACATGGCCTCCTTCTAACCAACACACGGCCATCACTTGCACCCAGGCAGAACCGGCTTTCATTAGAAAACACGACAGATCTCCACTCCGTCCTCCAATGTGCTCTAGCTCTACACCACTGACGTCGCAAACGGCAGTGGTTTGGAGTAAGTGGAATGCAAGCTACAGGGCGTCTGGTTCGGAGCTGTCCTTCAGGTAACCGATTTGTAACAGTTCGTTGTGTCACTGTGGTGGCAACTGCAGCTCGAATTGCTGCCGCAGACGCAGTACGATGCGCCACGGCCATACGCCGTACACGGCGGTCTTCCCTATCAGTAGTGCCACGTGGCCGGCCGAAAGCCGGTTTTCTTGAAACATTACCCTCCCTTGAACACCGCTGCCAACAGTCATGCACAGTGCGTACATTCCTGCCCAGTCAATCTGCAATATTGCGGAAAGAAAATCCACCTTCTCGTAGCTCTATTACACAACCTCGTTCAAACTCCGTGAGCATTTGATAATGGCTTCTTCGTCTTCTTAAAGGCATTCTTGACTAACATCAACACACTACGTCGAATCTTAACGATAACTAACGCTCACGAACGTTACAACGCGTAAATGGAAATGGACGATGTCATCGCTCTATCCACGTTATTTAATAAACAACGCATAGCAGCTGAAAATTTGTGTTGCGACACCGCTGGGATCGAACCCCAGAACTCTCGATAGCTAGTCGAGTGCATTCGAATTTCCGCTACGGCGCCAACAATTCTCAACGCCATGCGTGGTTTATCAGTCAGCATCTGACTACAAGAATCCGTATTGATGGTCTCAGAAACTGAGATGTCGTCATCTGGTGGCATTTTAACGAAACAGCTATTTAATTGCAGCTGATAAATGCAAAGGGCGACAGAAATGGTTAATATATATTAAATACGTGGAGATAATGTAAATGGACGATGTCATTGCTCTATCCACGTTATTTTATAAACAACGCATAGTAGTTGAAAAATTGTGTTGCGACACCGCTAGGATCGAACCCCAGAACTCTCGATAACTAGTCGAGTGCGTTGGAATTTACGCTACGGCGCCAACAATTCTCAACGCCATGCGTGGTTTATCAGTCAGCATCTGACAACACGAAATCGTATTGATGGTCTCAGCAACTGAGATGTCGTCATTTGGTGGCATTTTAACGAAACAGCTATTTAATTGCAGCTAATAAGTTCAAAGGGCGATAGAAATGGTTAATATATATTAAATACGTGGAGATAATGTAAATGGACGATGTCATTGCTCTATCCACGTTATTTTATAAACAACGCATAGTAGTTGAAAAATTGTGTTGCGCCACCGCTGGGATCGAACCCCAGGACTCTCGATAACTAGTCGAGTGCTTTCGAATTTACGCTACGGCGGCAACAATTCTCAGCGCCACGAGTGGTTTATTAGTCAGCATCTGACTACACGAATCCGTATTGATGGTCTCAGCAACTGAGATGTCGTCATCTGGTGGCATTTTAAGGAAACAGCTATTTATTTGCAGCTGATAAATTCATAGGGCGATAGAAATGGTTAATATATATTAAATACGTGGAGATAATGTAATCTCCACGTATTGTATCTTGTAGAGTTCTGGGGTTCGATTCCAGCGGTGTCGCAACACAATTTTTCAGCTGCTATGCGTTGTTTATAAAATAACGCGGATAGAGCGATGACATCGTCCATTTACATTATCTCCACGTATTTAATATATATTAACCGTTACAACGCGTATTTACAGAAAACCTGCTTTGCATGTTCCGAGGGGCGCTACCAGCGCCACACATATGCGCCGAGCGCGAAATTTGCATAGACGTCATCTTACAAATGAACTCTCACCGCCTACCAACTCTCGTTTATGTAACACAACCATTTCTTGGTGTTGGGATTTTTTTCCGTCAGTGTATATTCCGAAAATACACTGAAAGTGAAAAAGAACACCAAGAAGGAGACGTCTGATACCAACGAAATTTATATAGGATAATAACGGAATACAGAAGATAACGTGATCAAATCATTATGGCAAAATACAGCTGTATTTGCTGATAAACTGAAAAATAACATTTTTATGTAACATGGTCAGTACGAGGTTGAACCGTCATGAACTGCGTCACACTGTGAAATTCTGGCATGGAGTCTGTCGTACAGAAGTTGGATGTAAGTTTGGGGTATTGATTTCCAAGCATCCTCAACCTGGACGCGTTAATCGGGGATGGTCGTGGCTGGCCGTGGAGACCGGATAAGTCGTTGTCCCATAAAATCTGACAGGTGCTTAAATGGGGGACAAATCCGGTGAACCTGCAGGCCATGGAAGTTGTGTCACACCCTGAAGTGCATGTTGCGTTGCACGTGCCGTGTGTGGGCTTGCGTTATCTTGCTGGAAAACACCAGGATGGGCCGACCTTACAAATGGCACAACAACATGCTCAATGATGTTGTCGATGTAGGAGGTGCTGTTGAACGTACCTGGTACAAACACTAGTTGTGTATGGGAGTAATAGCAGATCGCTCCCCAAACCAGGACACCAGGTGTAGGTCCTGTGTGTCGCTGGCGGATGCAAGAAAGAAGGAGACGCTCCGCTGTGCGTCTGCGAACACGCATATGGCCATCAGAGGCTCCCAAACAGAATCTGCTTTCATCTCTGAACACGACAGATCGCAATTGTGTTCTCCAGGGCAGACGTTTGCGATACCACTGCAGCCGTTCCTGACGGTAGGCTGGAGTCAGAGGTACACATGCCAGAGGCACACGTGCACGTAGTCCTGCATCCAGTAGACGGCTGCGGATTGTTCACACAGTCAGCTCAGGTGCAACGGCAGCTCGGATTTGCGTCGCAGTGGATGATCTGCTTGACAACTCCGCTCTTCTTATGCGTCCATCGGTACGCTCATCAGTCCGTCTGTGAATTCTGGTTCCAAGTCTTGTCGTGTGGGAATGTTTCTCGGACCATCTACGCCACCATCGTACCACCACCGATACTTCCCGTTCAATTCGCTCCGCAATACGACGATACGACCACCCGGCCTCGCGAAGTTAGACTAGATGACCTCGCTCAAAGTCCTATAACTGCTGAAATCGTACATGTCTTCCATGTACGAAGACCCTGAAGAAGCATTGCAGCATCTTCAGGGTCTTCGCACGTGTCCGTACGCAGACGACTGATTAGATTCACTTCGCCGTACTCCTTAAATACCACCGACGATAATTTGCATATTGTGTCGTGCTGTGGCGGAAGCGCTCACCGGTTGGTCCCGAAATTAACATCACACCTACGTAAGCTTGACCCCATTAGCAGATGTAAATTTCATGATCGTCCGCCAATTCCTTCTTGGTGTTCTTTTTTCACTTTCCGCCAGTGTATCATAAATACGTTTATACTCAGGTGTTTCCCAATAGCCCGTGATGAAATCAAACATTATGGATTTGAAAACACGGGAAAAGTGCCAAACGATTCGCGTTAACGCATCAAAGTAGTTCTATGTTAATGACATTTTCTTTGCAATCAACATTTCGGAATGGGTTCTGCAAGATTTTCTTTTGCGAGAAATATGTGTGCTTACTTTTAAAAGGATGCCAGTTGATTCCCCAAAATGGGTGTATGGAACATGAAAAAGATACCCATATTTAAGCCAGTGACTAACGGTGAGAACGTGGTATCCGATGTCGTTGATGTTCCATTAGTCGGTCTATTTATATGTCATTTTTTCCCAATCTTCACTTGCCTATGACCGAAGGAGCATTGTACAGGAAACACGCTATTTGATGGTCCCACAGAGAGTGCCACGTAAAGTCTCTAAGCTATTTTTTCATCTCTTACAGAAACAGCTTCGTTTTTTTATAGAGAAGAACTGACTCAAGGTATCGAACCTCGGAATTCCTGCCACCTGTCCGATTCAAACAAATTTGTTGAGGAACTAGCAATCAAGTCGCTAGACGAAAAAACTCCGGAATTAGTTAAACTTAAAAACTCCATTGATCCTCATATTCAATTCAGTTACAAAACTGAAAATCACGGATGCCTACCATTCTCTGACGTCCTCCTTACTCGCTGAAATGGATTACTCGCAACCACAATTTACCGGAAGCCTTTCGCAGTTTTTTCACCTCTACATGCCAAGTCCAATCACCCTTGGCAACAAAAACTCAATGTCTTCTTTTTTTTTTTTTTTTTTTTTTTGATTGGAGGTTTAACGACCAACGTGAGAAACTCAATGGGCTATAATTAGTCGCCCGTCCCTAATTTAGGGTCACTGGTTCCAGGAAAGGGAGAGAGCCAGTGCCGTAAGACAAACACAACATCCATGCCTGACGGGATTCGAACCCGGACCCCTTACGGACGAATGATCAAAGGCCAGCGCCTTAGACCACTGCGCTACCGGGGCGGCCAATGTCTTTTACAGTTGCCTATATAGCGCGATACATATTGTTCATATAAAGACAGTTTGGAAAAATAACTTTATTTCCTTAAACGTGTTTCAGTACAGCGAGGATACAACTCTTGCATTATAGATAAGGCTCTAACAAAATTCCGGAAACCGAAGCTTATCTCCACGTTAACTCCTGTGATGTGCCCATTGAGAGATAATTTTGCCATTATTCCATTTTCCGCAGACATTGCCTTCAAAATTTCCAAAAAATTCAAAACCTTTAATTTTAATTTGATTTTTAAACCCAAAAACAAAATTAACTCTTTCGGGTCAAATGACTATGTTGAAGACTGTAACTCGTGGAGAATTTATCAAATTCCTTCTGAAAGTGCTGCTTAGAATATAGGACAAACCCGTAGAGCCTTGCGTTTTCGGTAGAAGGAGCACAAGATCTACTTTCGGAATTGTGACCTAAAGAAGTCATCAACGGCTAAACACTGTTATGAAAAGGACAATAAATTTAACTGTGAGGAAGCGAAACTAATTGACAAGCCATATTCAACCACCTAACTTGATATTTTGGAAACTTTCCATATATAAGTCTTCGCGACTTGTTAATGAGATGGAATCCACCCCATTTCTACCAAGCGTGTAGAAGCATCTAACCGAAACATGTGAGTGTAAACACCATTTATGCATCATATAAAATTTGAATATTTACGTGCCATTCGTCTTGATGAAGCTAGGTCAATACCCAGCGAAACCATGGTTGATTTGAAAATATAAATATTTGTGACAAACCACTTTGTAACTTTTAAATATATATATAATCGTCACAAGACTAGTCTTTGAGAACAAGAAAGCGTTTATTTCCTGAAATTAAATCTTATTGGCGTATAGTTGCATGCAAATTCGAAAACCAAATAATATATGTATTTCAAGGAATCTAATTGACACAAAAATGAGGGTAATTTCAAATGCGTTGAAAACTACGCCCACGAAACGTGGTGGAAGTGTACCGCATTCACTGGTTGACAAAACAGGTGACCACAGAATAGCGCATGTTGATCTGGGTAAAAGATCACTGTCAATATTTCATTTGAAGGCAAAGTATAACTAGAAGGCACATAAACAAGTTTCTGAGCATACTATGAAACGGACGCTTTTGTGTATCGAAAGCTACGTCTCCTGAATAAGTGCGATTCAGGGCTTTAGCTACAGAAAGAGCAGGGAGGGCAGTTGCGCTCCCAGAACAGTCTCAACAGCGGCGTAAATTCACGCTATGAATGAAAAAAAAACAAAGAAATGCACGACGCTTGATTACATTCATTAGAATTTGTAATTGGAAAAGGCAGTTATGCATTTCAGTATTTCTTTTTTCAGTAACACGTATTCCTTGCAACTAAACAGGCTATAAAGGAACACGTGCGGTGTGGTGTCAACCCTTAGCTGCCTCATGCGAATATCAAATGATCTGATGAAATTTTTGACTGGAAAGTAACAGAATGTTCTGTATATAACGATGCAGAACACGTTTTTTAGTAAATTTAATTGTTTTGAGGAAAGGTAGCAGATTTTATTCACAAACTGGCGGGAAAAAAATATTAAACTGAATTACTGCTTCAATGGATCACAAAACTAAACTACTTATTTTATTAAGTGAATATACACCGGGGAAAGTGAAAAAAAGAACACCAAGAAGGAATTGGCGGACGATCATGAAATTTACATATGTTAAAAGGGTCGAGATTACGTAGGTGTGATGTTAATTTTTGGACCAACCGGTGAACGCTTACGCCACAGCACGGAATAATATGCAAATTATCGTCGGTGGTATTTAAGTAGTACGGCGAAGGGAATGTAATCAGTCGTCGGCGTACTGACACGGGCGAAAACCCTAAAGAAACTACAATGCCTGGACGTGGAAGACGTGTACGATTTCAGCATTTATAGGACTCTGAGCGAGGTCGTCTAGTCGGACTCCGCAAGGCCGGGTAGACGTATCGTCGTATTACGGAGCGAATTGGACAGGAAGTATCGGTGGTGGTACGATGGTGGCGTAGATGGTCCAAGGAACATTCCCACACGAGAAGACGTGTAACCGGGAGTCACAGACGGACTGATGAGCGGACCGATCGACGCATAAGAAGAGCGGCGTTGTCACGCAAAACATCCAATGTGACACAAATCCTAGCTGCCGTTGCACCTGAGGTGACTGTGCGAACAATCCGCCACCGTCTACTGGATGCGGGACTACCCGCACGTGTGCCTCTGGCATGTGTACCTCTGATTCCAGCTCTCCTTCAGGAACGGCTGCAGAGATGTCTCCAACGTCTGCCCTGGAGAACGCAATTGCGATCTAGCGTGTTCAGCGAAGAAAGAAGATTTTGCTTGGGGGCCTCCGACGGCCGTATGCGTGTTCGCAGACGCACAGAGGAGCATCTCCACCCTTCTTGCATCCGCCAGCAACACACAAGGCCTATACCTGGTCTCCTGGTGTGGGGAGCGATCAGCTATCACTCCCATACACAAATAGTGTTTGTGCCGGTTACGTTAAAAAGCACCTTCTACATCAACAACATAATTCAGCACGTTATTGTGCCACTTGTAAGGTCGGTACATCGTGGTGTTTCCAGCAAGATAACCCAAGCCCACACACGGCACGTGCAACGCAACATGCACTTCAGGGTGTAAGAAAACTTCCATGGTCTGCACGTTCACCGGATTTGTCTCTTATTGAGCAAGTGAGGGATTTTATGGGACAACGACTTATCCGGTCTCCACGGCCAGCCGTGACCATCCCCGATTTACGCGTCCAGTTTGAGGATGCTGGGAACTTAATACCCTAAACTTACATCCAAATTCTGTACGACAGGCTCCATGCCAGAATTGCACAGTGTAACGCATTTCAACCTCGTACTAACCATGTTACATGGAAATGCTTTTTCAGTTTACCAGCAAATACAGCTGTATTTTGCCACAATGTTTTGATCACGTTATCCTCTGTATTCCGTTATTATGCTGTATAAATTTCGTTGGTATCAGAAGTCTCCTTCTTGGTGTTATTTTTTCACTTCCCGGCAGTGTATTTATTGAGTTACTGATCACCAAATCTGTCTTTAAATAAATCGTCTTGTGTAATGCATTACTTTTTAGTTGAACTGGATCACACATTGTAGAAGAAAGGCATGTGGTGAATTATGTCCCCAGCATTAAGGCACTGGATCGAAGGAGTTACAGTGCTACACACATTACACATTGGACACTCACAACATTTATGATTGTCCTGGAGTTCAACACACATCATCGCGTGCGATTAGTCAAAAAGTCATCTCACTCAGTCAACAAAATAGCAGACTACATGTGGAGTCATTAGTGCTAGAAGGTAACATCCTGAGAGTTCAACTGCATTAAACAGAAAATTTTCTATATCTTTTGCTGTATGTTACGTCCTGCATTTCACTTGCGCAAGAATGTATAAGAATGTTCAGCTTAATATATTTTGACACAAGGTTAAATAATGCTGATAAGTATCGTTCTTAATGCAGAGAGAGAACACGTCAGGTGCAAAATTCTTTTATCCAAAGGATGCAATGCGTTAAATCTCAGAGTACGATATGTAGTTTCACACTCAGACCGGCATTGCCTTTTTTAAAAACTGTATAACGTTAGGTCACCAATATGGCTGCGTTTTTAAAAGCCGCAATCCAGCAATTATATAGTGGAATCCGTAATTATTAAAACATATATATTCAAATTCAGATACTTCCAATGTTGACTATATGGAACGAACCACAGTTGTAAACAGGAGATGGACTTCCATCTCCTGTTTATATCATGTACGTCGTTTGTGTTGTATTTAAACCTAAATCATGGATCTTTTAAGAATTAGAAAATTATTTTATTTTTAAAGTCTGGGGCAAATAATTCCTTCTGTCAAAGCTCCGCTCTCATGCCACATCTTTGTTTCGAATTAATTTCTTCGTTTATAAATGAAACAAAGATTTAAATGTACTTGCGTTTGGCAAATTCTTAGTCCCAGACCGAATATATCTCAAATTCCGGAAGAACATATAGGGTTTAAACCGCACTGTTTTCCTTTTTAATGTGTAACTTATATTTTCCACTGAAACTGCGTGGATTTAGGACTTTGTTTCGGTAATATTTTATTACGGAAGAGTCATCCCCAGGATTTGGTAACTGTCGACTTTTTGTAGTAAGAGTTTTGGAAGTTCAAAGCCTTCAAGTCAGTATTAGATAAATATGTGCCATAGACTTGAGATATTGGGAAATTTTACAATGAAACCTTTGAAAAAATTAAATCACCCTGTAATATCAGCACATAATACGATGATTCCCGTTAGAATAATTCTATTGCACGGGTAAATACGCATGAATTCGTGTTCATCGCAAAAATAATAATTTATTAAGAACAAAAATAGAATCAGTTAAATGTTATGAAATTGTTTGCAGTATTTAATTGAAAATTATTCTTATTTACATCTAAAACCTAATTTTCTTAGCAAGCTATTTTAATTTTTCTGTGTATAATAAAACAGTCTTCTGATTTCGTTTGTTGGAAGATTGAGTTCCATAAGATTTTAATTGCTTGTAACACACTGAAAACCTCTGTTGCACAGCCATTTTTCAGCTCACAAAGGTTATCTATCTGTTTTGAATTTCTTAAAAACATTAGGACAATTTTAACTTCTATAAAGTTTAATGTATATGTATCAAATTTTTAATCATTTTACGAGAAGTGATTAATCGTATATATCACAATTTAAACCTTCTATTAAGAAAAACGTTATACACCCTGATATTTAAAGAAGTATAAGTTCCCAGATGCTGTAAAATAGTAGAAGACACGACCACAACTGCAAACCGTTACGTAGATATACTCATAATGTTTGTGTCCCGCTATTGAGGGATGTAACGTAGGCGATAGCGCACAAGTCACGTGACTAGTCAGTCAAAATGGCAGCATCTGTAGTGTAGAAGGCATTTTGTGTTCTGAAATTGAGTAAAACGTAATCTGTAACTGTTGTGCAACGGTATTTTCGATCACGATTCGAAAAAGAACCTCTAACCAGATAATCCATCTACGATTGGCATAAAAAATTTGAAACTACGAGCTGTTTGTGCAAATTTAAAAGTCCTCAACGACCGCGTGTATCAGAAGAAGTCGTCGATCGCGTTTGCACAGCCTTCAACGAAGCCCGGGAAATCAACGCCGAGGGTGAGTCGTGAAGTGCAGATTTCACAGCCCACTCTCTGGAGAATTTTGAGAACGAAGCTGAAAACGATTTTATAAAAAGTGCAGATGTTGCGAAATCTCACTGACCTTGACAAGCCAAAGCGCTTTGAATTTTGTGCCGAAACGCAGCACGGTTTTAAAATGAGGATGTTGCCGACCACTTAGTTTTCACTAATGAAGATACATTTTACGTGAGTGGTCAGGTAAACAAGCACAATGTTCGCTTTTAGCGAAAGGAGAATCCCAGATTTACAGTGCAACACGTGCGAGATTCCCCAGCGGTAAATGTGTTCTGTGCTGTGTCCAAAAAGAAAGTGTACGGCCCCTTCTTTTTTCACGAGAAAACTGCACGAGATTCCCTTTTCTGGATATGTTAAGTCTTTGGTTGATGCCACATTTGCAGGACGAGACTAAGGGTGACAACTTTATTTTCCGATTGGATGGGGCACCACCGCACTGGTTAAGTGACGTGCGCGATTATCTCGATGAACATCTTCCTCACCGATGGATTGAACAAGCCGCGGACTACAACATGCCACTGACCCAATGGCCACCCAGAAGTCCTGACTTAACACCTTGTGACTTTTTCCTGTGGGGGTACGTCCAAGACAAGGTACTCGCCCCTCCCCTTCCTGTTGATCTAGCGGAGCTGAAACAGCGTATCACAGCCACTATCACTGCATTTGATTCAGATATCCTACTTCGCGTATTATGCGGAAATGGATTATCGGCTCGATGTGTGTCGTGTGACTAAGGGTGAACACACAGAACATCTGTGACTGTCTCTAAAAAACTTGAAACATTCCCCTAAAATGCTGTTACAGGAAACATAAAATATCTTACATTGTTCTTGTTTTATAGTGCGTTGAAAGTGTATATTATTTTATGAATCACCCTGTATTTGCTTTACGTAGGTAGGAACAAAGGAGAATAGTGAAAGCTTGACTTCCTCAATTTGTAGGTATTTTTAGGGAATAATTGTAAAAAAGGGCATTTCAAAGATTATCACAAAAAAAAATTGTGAAAAACCAGAAGGTCTAAAATCATTGAATTATTACTATTTGCGAAATTAACAATTTGAGATACTTCTGACGAAAAACAACGAAGAGTTACGACATTCATTGCAAAAGCAGAGAGCGTACATGCACTGCAGAAATTGTTACTGACGTCACACATTCGTACAGCCAATGGGCATCTTTTTTGATTTGGTTGGTCACCCACGCCGCATGACTTATGTGTCAAAGTAAGAGGTGCCGTCGTCGAAATTTATCGGAACTCTCAGGTATACTAAGAATTCCAGAGAACGGATATTTTTTAAATCTAAACATTGCCAAGAACTGTTAAAATAAAAAGAAAATACAGTGGAACCTCAATAATGCCGACGTCAATAATGCGGAGCACCTAAAATCCGGATTGCCTAACAAGAATTTTTTTTTCCTTTTTGTTTTTGAAAAAAACAAAAATAATCTTGAACGTGGTTCTTAGTCAACTGTTAACGCATTCGCTTATCGAAAGGAACGAGACCTACAGACTTGACATTGGGCATCTTTCTCCTTAGTCCTCTTGTGCATTTGGATCCAACCACCTAACGGTTTCGCGGAAGGACAGTACGTAATCAATTTAATTATTGTTGTTGCGAGCGGGAATTGTGTGCTGTGCCTCTGTGAGATTTTTCGGTTGCTGTTTTGATCATGTTCCAGTTCAGCCCTTTTCTGTATATAGAACAATTTCGAACGAAATGGCATCCGCAGGATCTGGCAAATAGAAACATATGTTTTAAATAATCCAGAAAAAAATAGAAGTTTTAGGGAAAATGTTGATAGGCGAAAATGGTGCAACTTTAGCAAAAGTGTGTAGAGTGGGGGCATCAACCATCAATGATTTAAAGAGAAAGAAACGCAGCTTACTGGAGTATGCATCATGGGTGGATTGAGCAATGAGACAAGTGAGGCGCTGCCTCAACAGAATTTTTTCTCCGACGAAGACAGTTTTACAGTTGTAACATATATTTCACCTTGAATTACATTTTTAAAGGAAACACTGAAATTCCAATTCCCATTTGTGAACTTATTGTTTTTTTTATTGGAGGTTTAACAACCACCTTGAGCAACTCAATAGGCTATAAGCAGTCGCCCGTTACCTATTTAGGGTCACTGTTCCCAGGGAAGGAAGAGAGCCAGCACCGTAAGACAAACACAACATCCATGACTCACCGGCATTCGAACCCGGACCTCTTTTGGACGAATGATCAGAGGCCATCGTTTATACCTCTTCTATCAAAGATTGATTTATTAGACATAACATATCAGACATCACATAAGCAGAAAATCCTAAGGTTACTGTTTAAAGGAAAAGTTAATATCTGGAAAAAAAATAATTTCTTACAGCCTTATGTTCTATATTGGAGTTTGTAACTGACAACTTCAAAATACCATATGAGCCTGTTTTCCCCCATTCTTCACTACCACTTTAGGATGTGCTGAAGTGTCAAAATTTATAAAGAAATGAATGAAAAAAGACTCAGTGTGAAAATGACAGGAATTTTAGGAACCTCCAAATATATACAGAATTTCGAAATATTACTTTCTTCGTATGTTCCCAAACTGGTTATGAAAATGTCACAAAAGGAGCAAGCCATGAATGAAAATATTAAACAAAAGCAGTCTAGAAAACGGAAGTCAAAAATAAGTCTTTGGTGATTAAGAAATACAGATAAAACGCCATAAGTATTAATTCGGATCAGTGTAAAAGCAAAGCTGTCGTTTATTGCCTCATGCAAAATTTTGAAATATTATTTTTTGATGCTGCCTTCAGTAATGGTCTTTTGCATCTTGTTTTATTTTCTATGTTTTGCTTTGCTAAAGTACAGATTTTCGTACAAGCAACAACAATAACTTGTAACGAATGCAATTTTACTTATTAACAGTACCTCTGTGATCAGGCTATTTATACTCCGTGAGATTAGTTATTTCGGTGCATTCTTCAATCTATTGGTTTTAGGGAAAGTTTTATTATTTTTATTCTTGTCTTTGATGCATAAGGCGGTTAAAGTCACATAATGAACATGTCTGTTTTGCTATGATCGTCTCGCGCACGACGTCACCGGAATTTCTTTTAACTGTTTCACAAATCTGAAAATTGTATGAATCGTTATGAATATTATACTTTTTACCCTCGGCTATATGATCAGTTTTTCATTTGGAACGGTATTATATGTATATATTTCTTATTTGTTTTTTTTGGTAGAATCTCTAAATGTGGTTAATTTCTGCAAACGTTTTTTCCACACTGTACGAGCTTATTTTTATTAGACCTATTTTGTTATTTGAAAGAAATAAGCTCGGCCAGATTGCGTTCAGGGTGTTACCATCGTGGTTTTGATTGAGTGACGAAACCCGACATTTTATAGCATGCTTTCGACGTCTGTCTAAAAAGATGGTACAGATTTACCTAGAAAAATTTCAGAAAATCTTAATTTTCCTTATTATAATTCTTTTACATTTTCAAAATTTTGAAGAGACTCACAAAGAGCTTTTGTAGATTCAGTAGCATGTATTTCGTATGACAAAAGTGGATCATTATTTTATTCGAATGGAACTAAGAGTATTTACAGAGCATTCCACGAGCAAAGATCGGACCAAGAATTCAAAAGAGAAAAATAGTTGACAAAGGTATATTCTCCGCCGCTAAGAGGGAAATAAATAATATCGTAAAATGCTTTTTTTTGCTTTCCTTTTATAGTTTTTGGGTGATATTCTTGTTTTAACTATGTCGCCTACATTAGCATGTCTGTTTATAAAACATTTCTATTCAATATTTGATATCATACCCTATAATCTGTATCTTAACCTAACATTTTTAAAAAATAAATCATAAGTGTCCAGATAAATCAAGAATAAATGCAGGAACGGGTTCAATTTGAATGGGAAGAGTTTTATACAAATTACTTTTAGATGACACATCAAAGTTTTGAGCTAAGTTTTTTACTTCAAAGAAAACTCCATTTATTAAGAAAATATTTACAACTGGTTGTAGACAGGTATTTTTATAAACGGATTTTAAAAATGCCTTGGTATAAAGAACTTCTTAAATGTCGTCTATAATGAGTTACAGTGTACTTTCTTCCACAGTCACATTTTTGACAAGATTTGCAGGTGCTGACATGATCAATTGTACAGTAACGACGATGAATATCAAATTCATTAATTGGTAATGCTTGTTTACAGCTTGTGCATGTTTTGTTTTCCATTTATTAGGAAATAAATTTCTCAATAATTTTCTTTTGAAGTCTTTCCACATTGTTTCATTTTTAAGTTTCATTTTTGGCATTATATTATAATAAAGGATTTAGGCAAAGACGGATTCTAACAAGAAACAGTAATATTGCTGATCAGCCTTTACGGCAAAATATTGATTTTTTTTCTGTATATTTTTCCAAAAGATAAACGAGTGATTTTTATTTTTTGATGATTTTAATACGTTTTTACTCTTTTTGTCATAGAAATGGATGTATTTTTGTAATTTTTACGATTTTTGGTTGTTTCCCTGTTAGTGGCGCAGGACATACATTTGTCAACTTCTGCGAGCTGAATAAGAATGCAATTTAAAACTGTGTTTGACATAAGAAATAAATTTCAGGTTCTACAGCTTGAAAGTGATGAAATTCTTGCACACAAAGAAAAAAAAGGCTTTTCTGTTTTTATCTATTTGTTATATTGCTCTCGGTTTTCAGATAAAAAAATAACATTTTAAAACGCTTTGAACGTTTAGACCATATTAGTGGCTGATGTTTTGCTTGTCAGCAAACACAGTTGTTCCTTTATTTAATATTTGGTTAGGTTTGTCATGTTAAAAATTAAGTTTTAAATATTGAATGAGCCAAATGGTTATGGAAAATGTTTGTTAATTTAAACAAGACAAATGACCTAAAAGATCTTGTTTGTTAAAAAAAAGGAAAAACACGTTTTTTATCTAAACGTTGTATCAAGGGGATCTGGTGCACATATTAATTTTCTTGGAATTGTAATTAAAATGAACAACAGATTGTCACAAAAGACGGCTGCAATCGGAGGCGGAAGTTTCCATCAATACAAAATGAAAATGTCGCAACAAATATCGAAGCTGACACATCAGTGGCTGAAAAACATACATTATAGACACCATTGCAATGCGTCTGTTGTTTCCTATTACATCAAGCACTATTCTGTAGATCAATGGGTTAAAGCATATGAATTGGAACCAAGAACTAAAACTGTAAAATAATCGTAAGAAAATGAAAATAAAAGCAGACAAGGGAAAAAATGATTCAGGCAAGGGAAAGAAAAATGAAGCAAGCAAGGAAAGGAAATGAGCAAGCGAGGAAGATAAAGTGAAGCAAGCAAGGGAAAAAATGAAGCAGGCAAGGAAAAGAAAAATAAAGCATGCAAGGGAAATAAAAAAGAAGCAGCAAGGAAATAAGATGAAGCATACAAGGGAAAGAAAGATGAAGCAGGCAAGGGAAAGAAAAATGAAGCAGGCAAGGGAAAGCAAAAAAGAAGCTGGCAAGGGAAAGAAAAATGGAGCAAGCAAGGGGAAGAAAAATGAAGCAGGCAAGGGAAAGAAAAATGAAGCAAACAAGGGAAAGAAAAATGAGGAAGGCAATGGAAAGAAAAAGGAAGCAGGCAAGAGAAAGGAAAATGAAGCAAACAAGGGAAAGAAAAATGAAGAAGGCAATGGAAAGAAAAAGGAAGCAGGCAAGGGGTCCGGCCTTGGACTTTGGTGATGCATGGATGTTGTTTGACTTACGACACTATCTGTCTCCCTTCCCTGGAGTCAGTGGTCCTGCATTTGTGACGAGCGACTGCTTATAACCCTTTGAGTTTGTCACTGAGCTCATTAAATCCCAAATAAAAAAAAACAATAAATATAAGCAGCTGTGTTGTCAAGAGCTATTTTGTAAAATAGGATTCAATCCACGCCTGTTCCGTAACGCACTGGTACAGGACAGTGCCCCACACCTAAGACGACAGTGAAGAAAACGAGCAACATACCACAGCTGTTTGCAAAAACAAATATCCACAACAGATAAGTCTCATTTCTCAGATACGTATTTTACCGAAAGATAAATGGTACTGCTCTCCAGAATTTTACCCTTTCTATTTAAATAGAAAACAACATTGCTTACAATTGATGTCCAGTTGAGTGATATTAAACACGTCTTCCAGCGTTCCATACATTTTTGTAACGACATTTTCTGTAATTAGCGATTGAAATTCAAAATTACAAAATTAGAAGAATTAGAAAAAAATCATGAACAGCTAACGTTATCCATTCATTTCAACATTATAAGGACTTTTGTAACTTCAAAAATGTCGCAACTCAAATTAAGAAATCTTGAAAAGCTGAAATGCGATTTGTTTCAACCAATTCTTTCCTTCAGTAGTTTCTCCAAAAGAAAATTTATATATATACATATACAAATTCCTTTAGTAGGTATTCATGTAACACGCAGAAAAATTAATACGTTTGAAAAATCCAGTCCTCTTGAACGAGAATTTGACATATTGTACTTTGCGTTTTAAAGATGCCATTCTTCTGGAATAAATACAGGGGAAGTATACCTGTTAGAATAAATATTGCGAAAATCCTAATGCTGAAGAGGCAGTGTTCTGCCTTACAAAATTATTACCACTGCGTTTCTGTTATCTGTAGTTTGTAACTACTACGATTTTTTTCCCTCTTTATTCGTATATCGTGAAATGTATTTTTCTCCGCTACCACACTTTTACAATTTCTTATTCTTAACATTTGCACTGAATTGGGGTTTTGAAAATCTTCAGAAAAAGTAAGTATGTTGTGAAAATTAATAAATTGTTACATGTAATTGCGGTTTCACAGTTCATTATGATTTACGCCAGTAATCCATTGAAAAGGCCTGAGAATCTTGCAATTTACGACGCAGTTGTTCATATCTAAAAGAAAGTTGAACACCGTACGAATACATTTTACAAAAATGTACTCAAGTTTCCATTTATACGTTATTATTCGAATGAACACAGCCAGATTCGGGACTCCCAAGCTAGGTTTCCCCTTCTTAAATTCTATTGATCATCTATGTGATGATCCAGAAAACCAATTACAAGCCTTCAACCTCTTCGGAAGCTGATAAATGCTGATGTATTATAATGAGCTTTCTATTTTCCAGAATGCCTTGTTACAAATAGAACCATGAGAGCTCTTTAAACTGCTGCATATTTATCTTGTTCAAGGAAATCACTTCGCAACCACAGAGGTCTCGTAGCAAACACTCTCGCCTCCAATCCAACATTAGCTTCCACTAACTGTCCTAGCGCGCTGAGACGTTTTTTTTACCAGATGGAGTAAAACCTCGGCTGCACGTTTCTGAGTTACACGTTTTTACTTTTATTTATGCGTAATTCTATGTTGGTGCGAATATTTAGCTTTAGTTTCTATCGCTTCTTTAATTTGTTTGTACGTAATTCAACTAAACATTTTTGTGATTATATACGTTAAATTTGCATCTCAGATTATCCAAAATACTCTGTTATTTGATTCTTTTATACCTAAGCATTTATGGTACAAATTTGAGAGAATCGAAACAGGCTAGCTCTGTCCTATCTTGGTGAATACCAAGTTGAACGTTTATCCCAGCAAAGGGTATGAATGTTGTTTACATTGAGTTTAGGTAAAAAATTGGTTTCGTCCATTACGATCGACACAAGTACACTATATTGACAAAAGTCACCGGACACCTTGAAGAGAAACACAAAATAGTATTTATTGACATATATTAGTAAGGTGTCGGTCCACATTCAGCCATAATGCATGAACTGACCCTTCGAGACATGCTTTCGACAAGGTTTTGGAACACAGCTATAGGTATGCGCTTCCATTCAGTACATAGTGCTGCTGCCGCTAAATGTTGCTTAGTAGTAGGCCTTGGTTCCAAACTTCATATAAGGCGCTTTAATTCATCCCATAGGTTCTCTGTGGGATTAAAATCAAAGCTTCGTTCTGGCCATTCCACAGACAATACGGAATCATCGTCAAACCACGCCGTAACAGTCCTTCCTTCACGGCTCGGGGCGTTATCCTGCTGGCACCGAAAAGGCGCGGTTCTATACTACTGCCACAGAGTTGGTAGGGCATAGTTGTCCAGAATATACAGGTAGACGTGCTGGTTAACAGGTTTGCCTATGATAACCAATAGGCCGGGATCATAGCATGAAAAATATCCGCACACGATTACACTGACAGTTCCAAACTTGACCGTAGGAACAGTAAACTGTGTGAAGCAGCGTTTCCCCGGCTACTGCCATCAGACTGATGGATCGTGTATCTGGAATCATTAGTCCATAGCAATCATTTCCATTAATCTACGGTCCTCGATAATTGTTCATTACACCATGCTAAACGGCGAGTATCATTCCGAGTGTAGATGAAAGGCTGATGAGTAGCCGCACGGCTGTGGTAACCCATGGAATGATGTTCGCTGCGAATCACCCGTACGTGTACATACCGATGTTCCACCATTTTTACTCGCCTGTACATTGAAGTCTTGTGCAGTACTCCGTCAATTAGCTGTAACAATTCGCCTGAGGCTTTTACGTCCTCTATCACTGATTTTCTTTGGTCCGCCGGTACGTTTTGCTGCTTCAGGCACGCCATGTGTCTTCCACTTATTCCTTACATCCAAAACAGTTGACTGAGGTATCTTTAAACACCTCTCGGTTTCTCTTATGGACAACCCACTGATATAACACCCAACAGTCTTTCTTTTCTCGAAGTCAGTTCTCTCACACCGCGACGTTTTCACACACACTCACAGTGCGATATGATTGCGGTCAGCTGCAGGTTCGTTTTTATACGGTTTGCAGCTGTACCGCGCAACTTTAAAACACAGCGGGTCCGCTCATTTGCTTTTGAAGAATCTTCAGGACGCGTAGTTTTATCGCTCCACCATTTCGTAAAAGGCTTGATGAACACGCTTCTAGGTAGCATTACAGGTCTTCATTATTTGATTTTATTGAATAAGAGAAAACAAGTCCTGAACCCTTTTCTCATGCAAAACTCTGTAAGAAACAATGAATACGCGATTAGTAAGTGTAGTAAAAACATTTTTCGACTCAAATCTTATTACAAACGAAATACAAGCTTGTTACAGTTGTGTTGGAATAAACAGCATCCTTGATGAATTGATACAATGTTGATTTAAAAAAAAACCCGAAGATTACGCTTTGATAAAAATTTCAGTTTATTATTTAAAAAAAATATTCAAGTATATACTTTGATCTTTTATTTAATTTCTAACAGGCATGATCACCGTTGATCTTCGAGCTAGATGGCTTGTCTGCAATGCTTTATTCCTAACCTTGATTTGACATTAAAAAGGCTTTTAAATGTTGCCCCCTAAAGAGGGAATTTTCCGGAATCGTGTACGTCGTAGTTAGAAGTGAAAACGTTTGCTTTGATGTTTTTTTTTTTTTAGTACATTTTCTATTCGTCTTGTGTTCAGAAGGGTTACTGGTTTTGGTAAATGTGTACTTTAGCGTCCTAAATTGTTTCGTCGGAAAAATTTAACTGTGTGAGAAAAGTGCGTCGTACAGTTTTTTGAGAATACAAAATAATGGGAACTACAAAAATGGAGTATTTTTAGAAAGAAGGAAATAATTTTTCCGAAGTGTTTACCTGGTAGTGCGATGGTTTGGAAGAGTACGTGTGGTAGGCATAGGACGACAGAGCGGCGACGGCGTCAAGGTGGAGCCCGGTGAATGTAAGCTTCGTTGAGAAGGACAAGAATCGGGCTGAAGAATATAGAAGGAAGCAGTTGAGCAGTACGTATTCATCCAAGCGTCTTTTAGGAATACGCTGATTTAAAGAGGTATCTTTTACGCAGCATTGTAAGTTGCTTGTTTTTAAAGGGTAATTTTTAGAATCAAAAGTCAGTCTCCACGCTTCATTTCGGATTTCGTCAGAGCTTAAAATTTCATTATCCACCACAATACAAGACGCTGTAGACCTCCCTGCTATAGTACGATATCTGAATGGAAGAAAAATCATTTATTTAAAAAAATATCCGCTTCACGAAGTAAAAATGTCAGCTACGTTGTACGGAATAACAAAAGAACTACAAATAAAGTGCTAAAAGAAATCACCTACCTCTGCACATCTTCTAAACCATAACCAAACCTTCATCCTAAAAACTTCTGTTGCATATGAATTCATTTACATTCCTTAATTAATTTCCATTCGAAGACATTGTGTAACTAATAATAACGACATTCCGCACATCTGTTTCTCAAAAATTAATAAAACAGGTCTGAAGTACTACTACTCGCGCACGATTACACGATGCATCACACTCTTCCGAAAAATACACCCCACTCCTGTTGTATTCTTCCGTGCATTCACTACCAACTTGCGCTCCTTTCCGACGCACGGAACCTTCATGTGGCGCGTTGTCATCCTTCACCCTCCCGCACCAACTCCTGCAAACCATCGTACTAGCGGGTTAATACTTCGGAAAAAGTTATTCCTTTTATCTGAAAATACTATATTTTTGCACCTTTCCCGATTATTGTGTATGCTTACAAAATTGTACGTCGCACTTTTCCCACACAGTTACATTTCTCCGACGAAATAATTTAGGACGCCTGAAATACACATTTACCGATGTTTTCTTCCCTCTGGTGAAGAACACTCCACTTTGGAGTTCAGTACACTTTTCTACCGTAGATGAACAGTATAATTCTTTGTGGATATTTTTCAAGTAATCACATAATTTTTCAGCGACTCACACTTCACGTATTTCGGATGGACAAACATTTGCGTTGGTGGTTCTTTTATTCTTTTATGTGGATTTGCTCTTCGTCTGGCGTTCTTAAGCAATACTTCATTTGTTTTTTTCTTGTTCACAGCACTTACTTTCGGTGCTATGTGTGTTTTTCATCGTAGATTAACAAGTAAATGTTTCTGGATATATTTATTGCAAAAGTAAAAGCTTTGTGGAAACTTTGTAGATTAAGCAAATTTGTCGGAAATAATTTTATTACTCTGTGTTACTTAAATCTCTACTGCGCTGGTTTATATTTAGGAACAAGGCTTAGCTGTTTTGTCGCACTGTGCCCCGCGAGGAATAAAAATAAAAAGGCACCAGGAACATATACCTGGAATTACCCAGTGATCAAATCCTGCAAAAACCAGATTACCGAAGAGCAAACGTAAACGCTGCATTCTGGTTAAATATATACTAATGTTTTCTGCGCAGTTTAGCACAAATGATTATGAACATGACTAAAATTAAATGACTCGGCCTTCAATGGTGTAAGCAGAAAAGGCTGAAATCTAATATATTATCCTTCCTGAATCTACTCTGTATTTACAGCACTTTCGCTGCAGCTACAAACGTTAAAGGAAATGATTTTATATGATAATAGTAATAACATGAAACGCCCAGATGTTGGGAATGAATTAAATCATAACTCGAAATGACTAAACCTATATAACGACCGATTTTTACCCCCAAAGAGGATTCTAAATGCAAATTTATTTTCTGACACATATTCCTTCTTTCCGTTTGAAAACTTTACTTTATATAATATATATATACACTGAAGTGCCAGAAAAACTGGTACAGACGAGCTTATGATAGCAACGTCACCTAGGCGTGTACTCGGTTGCGTCCGCAAGTGCGTATATAAAGCGATAGATATCTTTGCCAGCTGTTAAAGCTGCTTTCGGCATAAGAATGACAAGTAATAACGGTTTAAGCGATTTTCAACACGGAGTCATAGTTTGCGCTCGTGAGATGGGCCATAGTATTTCGGAGATAGAAACGAAGTACCGAGTTTTACGGACAACCATTGCAAGGGTATACCGTGACTACAAGAATTCCGGCAAAACCTCCAACCTACGATACCAGTGTGGCAGCAAAAAGACATTTGGTGAACGTGACCATCGTCGGCTGTCAAGAAACGTTTCACGCGAAAGGGTGCAACACTCTCGCAGGTATAATCGGAATTCAATGCTTTAGCCTCAACAAGCATCAGCGTCCGAACTGTGCAAAGTACCCTGCACGATACGGGCTTTGGGAGCCGACGCCCAACTCGAGTCCCCTTGATGGGTGCACGACACAGAGCTGTGCTCCTTGTTTGGGCACGGCAACACCGCCACTGAACACTTGATGACTGGAAACAAGTAGCCTTGTCTGACGAGTCGCGTTTCCAACTGTATCGGGCAGATGGAAGGATTCGTGTGTAGCGCAAACCCCATAAATTATAAAATATCACCTTCACAATGCTGTCGTTACACGATTTAAAGAGTAGGTCTGAGTTGCAATTAAAAATGAATTTTATTTACAACGCTTATGTTTGGTTAACAAACATAACTCACCCTATCTTGTTAGACAGAGTCATGACTGTACACAATTATATTTTTACGAACGAACTTAGACGTTTGCAGACTAGACACATCAATAAACTTTGTGCACTTATGGCATACAGAACTTATAACTCAGTTAATCCATCAAGACTTTCAGTGCCTAATAACGCAACCTCTAGTAGTTATCTTAGTTATAGGACTATATCTATTATTACCATCCAAGCAACTGCACTGAATCGTGAACCTAAATTCCGCTATCCAGACACTAATAACAATAAAGTTGATATTATAGTCCAAACAGAAGCTATTATACGGAAACTTCCGTACCACGAAGAAGAACTAACCCGGAATCGGATTACCCGGACTCTGTCTGTCAACGCAGCGAAAAACCAAATGATACTAACTAAGAACTTACAGTATGAGAGGAAACAACTGCTCCAGCTCTCTCAAAATCCTGCTATTTCGATCACCACAGCTGATAAGTCACACTAACTGGTTATTTTGAACCACTCTGAATATAATTAAAAATTGACTGAAGCTATCGATAAAATACCGCATGAGGTAGTCAGAATTGATCCCACTCGTACCTCTATCACCGTTCTTACAAACTCAAATATCAGGGTTTCCTTCTTTCCTGCATTGCTAATGATATGCATCCACCCCATGGACCTAAGATTCCCGAATTGTTTGGCAAAGTGAAATTGCATAAAGAGAGCCAAACCATGGTTTCGCCCATTGGTTTCGGGTTATGCCAACCCCATCCCGCCCTTAGAAACAAGCCTTACTTCGTTTTTGAAACCTTTGATTTCTCATTCCCACTCTTCCATTCATAGGTCGAGCCAAGCACTTACCAAAATAAAGTACTTGAACTATTGGGACCACCCTTTCATCCCGGCGTCGTTGGATATGTTATCCCTTTTTATTATGCCTATTCTATTTTTGAAGATTTATTCCAGACTTTAGGCGTAACCCCTATCGAGAGTATGGCGATCATTGAAGCTTAAAAACTAATTGCTCGGCGAACATTTTTTCGATCCAATAACATCATGTTTCGTCAGACTGCCGGCACTCCCATGGGTTCACCCCTCTCGCCACTATTAGCCGAAATAGTTTTACAGCACTTTGATAATACAACAGTACCCTCTCAAACCTTTACTTTATATGAGATATTTTGATGTCCTTTTGGTAGCATGGGAACAATCTTTTGATGCTTTACATGAGTTTGCCGACCTTATTTCTGCCCCCTTTCCAACCATCAATTTTACTGTTGATATGAAGGATCAGGGTTCTTTACCTTTCTTGGATTTATTCTTGACTCGGTTTCCCTCCACTGGGTCGTTCTCTTTCCGGGATTTTCGTAAACCTTCAGCCCTCCATTTCTGATACCTTTTTCTTCATTTAGTCCTCCACAACACAAAAATGCAGCTTTTGCATTCCTGTTTAACCGAGCATATATTCACTCATCGTCTGACACACTAAAAACCTGTGAAATGCAATATATTTTTGATTTGGCTAACCAGTTTGGCTATCCTCGCCATTACGTGTTAAAACAACTTCATAAATACCAACGTTCTAAACTCTCTACGGTACAAAGAGGTGGTGAAACTAATACCTATGTAGGTTCCATTGATTAGATCCCCGATGTTGTACAAATGCTGAAAAAAGCGTGTGCCAAACAAAATATGGATATTGAAATTCAGACACAAAAATTAATCTCTTTGGTCAAAAGAGATCGTGACAAAGTCAACCCTTTACATAAACCTTTAAAGGCTACTATCTCTAATGTGCATTACTCCAGATATGTAGGATCCTCCCTTCGAAATATCTCGACTAGGATTTCTGAACATGCCTACAACGTAAGAAAGGTTCGTGCGCTGCAACATTATCTAGACTGGTTAATCAGGGCTGCGATATACCGGATTGGAACAATGTTAAATACTTAGCAACAGCATCCAAGAAAACTAATTTACTTTTTATGCAGAGCATTTTTATTAATTTGTTCTCAAACCAATGCTTTAACGATGACTCATCATGTATATTACCATCGTCATGGAGACATTTCATTTTTAATTGTTGTACTTTTTATCACAATTTATAAATTACACCACCATATTAACCTGTAGTGATTTTTATTTGTGTATGTGTATGTCATGCTGAAGTGCGCCTGCGTTAAATGGAACAACGACATCCAACCAGTGACTTTAGATGACGAACCATATCATTATAATCAGAAGTTCGGCCCAATATGTTGCCCGATGATGGACCCAGTGTGGGTCCGAAATTACTAGCATATTTCCTGTGATGCTTTTAGATGTAAATAAATTTCATTTTTAATTGCAACTGAGACCAACGTTTTTTTTTTAATCGTGTAATGACAGCAATGTGAAGGTGATTTTTTATAATTTATTAACACGAATCCCCACGAATTTTTGTTCTTGGTTTACTTTTCAAGATAGATGGAACATTTAAGTGGTACTGTGTCATTCTGTTCCAGAGTAATTAAACCTTGCAATTTGAATATTGTCTTTTCGAACTCAAACATACGCATTCATTTGAATAAAAATAGACTGAAATTTCTGCGGATTTCAGAAAAATTGAAGAAATCTGCATCTTAAAGAAAAGCCTCAATTGAACACTAGAGATAATTCAAAATTTACACAACGCGTGATAAACATATTCAACGGAGGGAATAGTTGGAGATGTATCTGTGAGCACCACTGACGAAGCATTCTTACCCAGGTAATTAAAAAGAATAAACATAAGTAAATATAACAGAAAGTGAGGAATCAAAACAATATGTGCATGATCACCTGGCTGGATGTTTTTTTTACAAAAAGACATGAGGCGACAAGAATAGAGCGAACCCTACTGTGAATTTTAACCAGTTTTGTAATATCAAATTACATAACTTATTGCTGAATGTTGATAAATTTGCATTCGTAATCCATTCGCAATTTGTTAAGTTACCAGTATCTCCACGGAAAAAAATATGTTACTGAAATTGTAGTATGCTTGCAATGTGATCTGAAACTTTCTCTAAGGTTTGAGACAAATGCGTTCAAGAATTATTTGAAGATATGTTTCCTTGCAAGCGTTGGTGCAGAGTGGGTCATCTTCAAATAATTCCTGAACGCATGATTTGTTTCAAACCTCAGACCCAGTTTTTTCAACTTGACTGAGGAAATAAACCATAATGTATTTCGGCAGATATGTTTGTGCATGTCAGTCATTGTTGTTATAACAGCTGAACCAATTTGGACTACTGATGCATAGTTTGCAACATATAACGTACGATTGTACAGGAAAAAAACTGTTTTCTCCAATCTGAGGTGTACAAAGATTACATTTCATTTCCCGTTGATGATGTTACGTCATGCAAATAGACTTTCGATCTTTTCCTAGTTAAATACGATATAACAATAAAAATGATAAATTCCATTCCGCTGTGCTTTTTCAGAAGCAATTTGAGAAATTTAGAAAATATCTGATCACTGGGGTTATATTGAAGTAGTATTAAAAGAAATCCGTCTTGTTGCACGATGATATTTATTCAGCTAAAAAATGAAATCTATATACAGTTTAAAATTTTATTTTTTAGCTGAATAAATATCATCGGGCAACAAGACGGATTTCTTTTAATACTAGTATTCATGCACGAATTATAGTGTCAACCGGTTATATTGAAATTATTGAGCAACAATGTTTTAACAATGCCTAGGTATAAGAATTGAAGAATTAAGCACGACACCTTAAGCAACATATTTTAATCTTATGCAGATGACTATCTGTTTTTTGGTGTAAATATGGCAAGAATGGTAAGTCAAGAAATATCCTAAAATTTCGTCGTCCTCGAGCCGGAATCGAAACCGTTTCTACCATATATCGCACGGATACGGAGGGCGCTATCCTAGATATCGTCTCCCAGATGGTGTTACCGGGCTGTACCTTGGAGACGCGGTTTCGTGTACCGCTCAAGGACGACGAAATTTGCAAGTTTTCAGATTTTATCTGAATTACCATCCTCGTCATATTGACTCCAAAAAACGGATTGTCATCTTCAAAATTTGTACTGTTTGGTGTAATCCGTATTACATTCGTGATACTTTAATTTATTTTTCTACGAAAAAAATCTCCGCTTCTTTGGGCACATTTTTCTCATAGTTCTGGCAGTTTTAAATGACAAATCTGTAGTGTATTAGTTTACCGTCCTAAATTATTTTTCTGAAAATTTCCGAAAATTTCAAAAAAATTAGGATATACATGTTTTAAAGCATGTAATTTGATGTGAAATGATGAATGAACTTCAGCTGTTCAATGCATTTTAGACACCCTTACGAAAAGATATACCTGCAAGTATGGGGATGTAAACACACGCTACTGCCAACGTATTCCTAACACTGCCACGTCACCGAAACGATTTTCGACTATAGCTGCGGCGGCTATTTTATGGCAGAAAAAAGCGAGACAGAGTAAGATTTCTCATTTTACAAAATCCTACCTTGCTCTGGAAAAAGTTCTAGTACCATTATTGACTGTAGAAAGGGTGTTACAGCTCAGTTTTTAGTGGATTACAAAAGGGGAAAAATGATATACAAAGATATTGGTCAAAAAGTCCCAAAATGGCCGCTGCAGCTCGATCTAAACACAAAGTGGCCTTCGCAACTCAACTCGCAGTTCACCGCATTGCCGGAGACTCGGACGAGGTTGCGACGATATTTTGGGGGTACATTCGCTGCAGCGTGTGCTGACATTCCTGTAAGTACAGGAGCAGCTATGCATACTCCTATACTTGCAGGTATTACTTATACTAAAAAACTTTAAAATGCGTTATAAAGCTGACATTTTGTCATCACTTTATATCCAATTATATACTTTAAAACATGCAGGTAATCTTGTCAAAGTTTGGGTCCACGGGATCATGTGGTCTGCGCCACACCCGAACCTTACCATCTGTTTGTAACAGCTGGAAGCGTGACACATCGGACCACGCCACAAATTGCCAGTCTTCCAAGGTCCAATCACCGTGTTCACGATCCCAAGTGAGGTGCGGTGTCGGATGTCGTGGTGTTAATAAACGCCCTCTGTTGGGACTTCTGCTCCCATATCCAATAGACGCTGCATTACGCTCCACTGACATAATAATGCATTTGCCTGTGGTACCTCCGGCATTGAATATCGATGTTATTTGAGTCAGTGCCGCTTGTCTGTTAGCATGGACAATCCTGGTCAGACGCCGCTGGTCACGGTCATTCAGCAACCGTGGTCTGCCGCTATGCTGTCAACGTTGCGTGATAATGTCTTCTATGAGATATTGTCGGTACACATGTGTCACCGTGGATTGAAAGATATTGAGTGTTCGCACAACTTCGGAAACTGAATATCCTGTATGCTTGGCTCCTACTACCAAGCTTTGTTCAAACTCCCATATTTCACGTCGGCATGCCGTCACCCTCGTTCAAACTTCCACGATTTTTATCAGTTGAAAGGTGTAATCTCGTGAGGATACTCACGAGATTACACCTTGCAACTGATAAAATTCGTGGTGCTGTCGTAGCATTAAACGACAGCAGCACCGGTTAGATAATTTCATAAACCTATTCCGAATTTATTTTTTCAGTGTATATTACCAGCACATCAAGTATATTCCTGAAAGCGTTAAAAAAAGATAAAAGTTTTGATCTTGTGCGTTTTACCATCATGCATCCATTCTAGAATTATTCAGTTCATAAGCAGTTTCATGCTATAATACTTTCATTCATAATATAAACGCATTCGGTGTGTCAAATTTAAGTTCAATGATCACACTTCTGATTCTTGTCCTCGTACATGTTTTTAGTTCTACTCCTTTTCACACAATTTCGAAAAATTTAAAAATTTTCTTTGCGTATCACCCAGGTCCTGAAATCTGAAACATCTGTGAAAAATTCCATTGAGTTTACTAATCGACTCAAACTATATCCCTGCGTAGATCAGCTAATGCTACTCTTTAACGTGGTATCTATGTTCACCAATGTTCCAGTAAAAGGAGCTCTGGAATCCCTAAAATCAAGTCTTATAGAGCATCATTACAGCCGACCTGAAGTAGAAGAAATAATAAGACTAGTGGACATTTGCATAAAACAGAACAGTTTTACTTTCCGTGGAACGTTTTATGAACAGAAGGAAGGTCTAGCCATGAGCAGCCCACTGTCACCTATATTGTATTTGGAATCGGATATGGTCCCCCTTAACACGCGGAAATTATGAAATGATTTTAAAATATTAAGGAGTAAATGATCCATGTCGTTTCGAATGCGAGCAGTTTAGGAAGCATATCGGTACATATCTCCGGTTATCAACAGAGACAGTGACAACAAATGTATCTTGAAATTGGTAGCGAGATAACTACGAAGTTACAACTGCTCGTAGGATATCTAGAGTTCAAAATTACAAATTCTGGTGTTTTCAAAACATTATTAAGAATTCAACCAAAATGAAGAAAAAAATTATTTTACTTAAATTATCCGGGAGCCTCTTTTTTCAGAGTGAGATTTCTCGGAAAATCTCCATTAAGCTACTTGAATTAAAATGTTAAAATTTTGTATCTTTAATGGAAGGATGTAAAGATCCAATTTGTATGGAGAGATACTTGTTCAAAAGTCATCGGTTAGACTGTTGACTTATGCAAGTAATTGAAGACCATGATGTTACACCTGTGCAGGATTTCAATAGCACTTAAAATAATTTATATAACAAATTGTCACAAATATCATACCTATTACAAATTAATATTTTTGACCTGTTCTGATTGTCATGCATATTTGTCATGTGTTGACTCAGATAGCAGTAGAAATTCGGATCAGACAAAGAATTGCATGTGAAGATAAATCATAATAGAAGATACAAGTAATTACAACCTCAGCATCAACGTGAATTTGATGTGCAAGACAAAGATCAGCACTGATTTGGTGAAGGTACAAATGTAGTCGGGTGAGAAGGTGTTTCCATAATATCATTTGGTGAGTGGGTGTAGTTTAGAATTTCGTATGAGTAACCACAGCAGGATTCAATGGAAGAAATCCGTGTTGTCGGAATGCGAACGAGACAAAATTGCAAGATTGAAAACAACCAAGGTTTCCTTTGGTGGCATCGCTGATTTAGTCGAACGAAATGCTAGAAAAATGATCCGAGTACGTTAGCAGGACGCACCAACATAAGCGGATCTCCAGCACAAAGTCGCATGAATGAAGGGGAAGTGAGGCATGTACCTTATTGTGTTCGGGTGTTCATGTGTTAAGCCCTAATGGTCCTCCTAATACCGAAGTTATGTCACATGTAAGGCGATTCTGTTAGCAAACGTCCACAAATTCTATTCGAAGCCATCTGCGGCAGGAATTTACAGCCCGTTGCTGGGATTTTTACTCATCCTCTACTTTTTAACATCAGAATGTGCCATAGGCGAAAGAATGAAGACACTGGAGACAAAAGGCCATTGCGTACTGCTTACACATGCGTTCGGGTTCAAACTGATGCATCATGATGAAAGGACCCTTTTGATGGGAAGAGCAGAACAAATGTTCTTAGGGGTTTGGTTTCAGAGCGTCATACAGCCCCAACATAAAGCCGTATTTTGTGGGTTGCTATTAGTATTCGTTCAGGTTTTCGCATGTGAGGCATCTTTGGGACACTAATATCCCCGCGGTACAGGCAACATATTTGCGAGGTTGCCTGAGAGGTGGAAGCCGAAACTTATGTGCTAACCAACATTGATTCCATCTTTTGGCAAGGTAATGCCCGGTTACATTTAGTGCGGAATGTGTCAGTTGTACTGAAAGCTCTAATGGGTTTCCTTTCCCCTTTCTTTTCTACATGATCCAAATTTATCGCCAATTGAACATGCATGAAATTTTGTCTCTCTGTGACTGACTGGAGAGGCCACGACGACGTCCACAGAACATGATATTTATAGTTCGAGGAACGGCAGCGTCGCTGGAATCAAGAAATTAAACTTTCAGGACCTTTTCACTTCTGCGACATGTCATGTACTCTCATTTATTGCTGCTCGTGGCGGTTACACTGAATACTGAAAGTTTTGTGTTCCTCTGCATCTCAAGTATTGTACTGCAGATTTTATATGTATTGTGTCGTAAGTTATCTGCCATATAAATTCCACCTCGTTATCTAGCGAACACTAAATTTTTCATTGCGACTTCTATAAATAATCGTTTATTTAACCAGAGTTTACCAAGATTTGAGCAGCGTGAAATATCGCATAAGAAATTTTGAAAAGCAGAAGTATTTATTAGCACCTCGATTATTTCCTCATTGAAACAAACAATTGCAAAACGTATCTAGCAATTCAAAATTTGGAATGCGAAATTCCGTTTAAAAGCAGTGATCATTATTCTGAGGATGATAAAAACTGAATCAAGTACAAAATTTCTTGAAGTTTAGTGGACAGCAATTAAATTTTCTTCCTTTTTCTCCTGTATAATAATTGATGATCAGAATATGGATGATCGATATTTTCATTGCGTCGGTGGATTAAAATTCTAATTAGCCTCAAGAAGCCAGAAGACATGTGCAAAGTAACGGTATCTAATTTTTCCTTAGAACACGTCATCTGTTAATGTATGTTTCATGCACATAAAGTTCGTTATTCCGTCTGTTCAGTAACGTATGTACAGTAAAGAACAGAGTTCGTGTTTTTGACTGAGAGACTGAAACAATTCCAACAGATGGCATGCTGCTGATGCAAGCTTTAAAAAGAAATATTTATCATGACAACGTTGTTCTGTTCTTCGATGTCATTATCGAATTTATTTCAATTTGCATGATCAGAATTTCTCTGACCGAGGAAGAGTGAAATTAAACTGAACGTAGCTGGACAACAAACAAGTATGTTAATTTTTATATTTATTATAATTGTTTCGAACATTAAACTGAAAATCTTTCTATGTTGACTTCTGGCGTCTTTACTCGATCATTATTCAAATAACAGATTTAAATAACACAATTGACTGTTTAGATGATTTATTGTGATGAAGTTAATTATTAAATTCACTTCATCAAATTAAATCATCTGAAGAGTAAAATATGTTATTTGAATATGTTATTTGAATAATGATCGTGTAACGACGGCGGAAATCAACATAGAAAGTCAACGTAAATACGATATGAACATTTACTTAGTAAACTGAAGTTATCAGCTTTTACCAGAATTTTTAATTTGTAAATAAACCTCTAATACTTTATTAAAATATTAAATTAAGCAATTCAGAATTCATATTACTTCAGGTTGTCCGAACAAATAAGGAATTCTTTTATCAAAAACAAAAAAGGGTTGTTTGAACCATAAACACAAAAACGTATTATAACTTCATTCACACATAATAAATATCAGAATGAAATCCTTTAGAAAACATAATTTAAGTTTTCTACTTGTCCATTTTGAGTTCAAATTTTAATTTCCAGTTTGATAAATCATGTCGGCAACAAGTGGCGGACCTACATTTTTGGGGCCGTGAAGCTTGAATTGTTATGTGGGTTACTTCGCAACCATCAATGGGGTTTATCTTCTTCAATGAGGTTGTTCCACGACAACCTCATTGAAGAAGATAACAGATAGTTTCTTCAGCTTTAACGCGCTTGCCCGTAATATTCCATTTTGAACACAATCATCTACTGTAAAAAGGCCTACTTTTATCAATGGCTGTCTAAAAAATTAACTACATGGTACACTTTCAGTCACCTGTTTATTCTTCAGGTCCTTCGTGTTATAGTTTGTTTCAACTTATTCCTTAGTGTTGCTGCATATCGTATAATGCCATAGAAATACAAAGACATTATAAATTAGTTTTAACTATACAAACCGTAACAACATTAAAAAAATTGATTTCGTACGGACTAATACGGCCATCGATACCGCTGCCGCCATTGACAACTGAAAACAATAGGGTCAAGCGAGATGCACTCTATAGTCCGTTGCCAACTGCTGAACACAATACTGTTATTTTGTATTGAATGACCCTTTATCATTAATATTAGCAGTGTTATTACTTAAAAACACCTTCTCATACAGTAGATCTAACATTTTAAGCAATGTGGACTAAAGTCACTTCGGGAGCCCCTACGTGATTACGGGCCCTGAAGCTAGATGGCGGATCTTCATAATAGATCCGCCCCTGACGACAACTATTAGTCACACATAGTGTCCATATCCAACGAAGATTTTTGGCAAATGCTTTGAAGCAAAATAATTTTCTTCCTCTTGTTCTCAGACATAACGCTCAGTAAATTATTTACATGAACGAAGGATCTGAACATTCATTTTTCGCTTCTATACCTAAAAGAGATCTATGAAAATAGCGAAATCATCTAATTCATACAGGGTGTCCCTGTCGCTACCGAAAATGACTTTTCTTTAATAATATTAACACCAATGAAGATATTGCAACAAAATTTCAAGTGGACTTACCTCGTTCCGTGCAAAATGTTATGACATCGTGCGCTGAAAGTGACCACCATTTGCGTCCAGACAGCATTGAACCCGACGCACCAAATTATGAAATGTCCGTACCAGTACATCCACCGTCCCTGCTTGAATTTCTTCGGTGACTTTTGCTTTCAGGGCATCTAGGTTTCGCTGTTTCTCTTGGTAAACTCTCCCTTTTAGATATCCTTACAAAAAGCAGTCCGGGAGCGTCAGATCGGGCAAGCGCGGTGGCCATAGATCCTTCGAAATGACGTGGTTGCCATAGATCCTTAGTAATGACGCGGTCGCCATAGATTCTTCGAAATGACGCGGTCTCCATAGATCCTTCAAAATGACGCGGTCGCCCTAAATCCTTAGAAATGACGCGGTCGCCATAGATCCTTCGAAATAACGCGTTAGCTAAAGATCCTTCTAAATGACGCGGTCGCCATAGATCCTTCGAGATGACGCGGTAGCCGAAAAGGGACTGAAATTCGGCCATACTACTGTGTCATGCGTGTGATGTCGCTTATTCATGCTGATAATATCCATTGGGGAGTTCTTCGTCGTCCAATTGATTTACAAAAGTGTTGAAGATTACCGTATATGCAGCTGTTGTGATGGTTGATTCGAAGAAGATGGGACTAATTATGCGGCACCGGATCATCCCACACCAAACACAAATTTTCTGTGGATGAACGGGTTCTTCGTGTATCGCGTTGGGGTTTTCACTGGCCATAAATACGGGAATTTTGAGAATTAACTTATGATGACAGGTGAAACCACGCCTAATATAGAAAGACTGGATTTTCCTGGAAAATGGTGTGAAACTATCCGCAGTATGTCACTCGTTTCACGTAGTCCGGTTCTTTCAGTTCGTGGACCACAGAGATACGGTAAGCATGAAGCTTTGCTTTTTCCACAGTACGCTGAGAAGTCCTTTTGCACAACCCTCTTTCCTGTGACAGTCGGCGAAAGTGACTTCCTGGGAGACACAAGTAATCCACCATTTACATTCTGGATCGTTTCCTCGGACATTTGGGGACGACCACTTGCATTGTCGAATGAATGAAGTTCCCTTGGTTGCCAATATTTTCGACAATGCCCAAATGGTGGACTTGTTAGGCGAATGTCTGCCTGCAAACCTCTCCAAGGATTGGGGTTGACAAGACTTTATCGATTCTGTTTTCCAATAAGTGCAAACAACAAACACTCTCCTCCGGAGAATACTGATACATTTTCACACGTACGCGAATAACCACGAGCACTCACTATAAACAACCGTATTGTGTAGACACGCTCAGCGAAGTGGCATAACGAGGCAGAAGAGAGGCGCGTGCGGCTGGCTAACGGACTGCTCTTCAATGGCGCCACACTTTGGAATGTGTCTTCCACCAAGGCGCACTGCGGCTGGCTGGCTGGCGGACAGTGCCGAGTTCAATGCTGCCTGGACGCAGATGGTGGGCACTTCCAGCACATAATGTGATGTCATCACCATTCGCACGAAATATGGTAATTAGATTTCAAATTTCCTTGGTTTTAATATTATTAAAAAACTCCCGGGTTCGATAGGGAGGGGGACATCATGTATACTAATTCTACTGAATCCCTTAATACAATTTATGCGTGGAAAATTCTTCTTCTTTGGATTTCATTCATTCTGCTTTATGCGAAAATAACATATCTCTCCCTCGGAAAATTGTTGTAACTTTCTTCTGGTGCCTGTATTTTTATTCAAAATATATTGCCTGTTTCGGACGCATATTACAAAAGGTTTCGAAAACCAATTTTTATTATGACCAAATACAAACAACTTGAAATCCACCTAGACATGAAAAGCGGTCTCCGTGCAAAGAACGCAGGCCAAGACCGAAGACTTCCTCACAGTCGCCTATCAATTCAAGGAACCTTTAAGGTTCCGTCTACAAATTGCGTTTGAAACAGTAACCTAGGAAACACCGAAGATATTGTTAAGGAGAGGTATACAAATCAAAATCTAACTTACTCACAGAAATAATCTGCATTTTATGCTAGTGCGATGACGTATTTCATTAATACCATTGTTACATGCACTTTTCTCTGTTTTCAAATTCACGCGTTTTACTTCATCACAAGATATGGTATTTTTAGAAATCTGTGGGTCACATTTACCTTGCTTCAAACATCTTTATTGGAGCTCCATTTTCGACAGATTTCATGTTTTCAATCAAATTTTACAGTACTTGAAGTTCGAATGGCTTAGAATAACGTTGTAAACGCCCACTTACACATTAAAATGCTGCAGCGGTCAGATTGGTAGCTCTAAAGTTGTAATGTGAAATCCGATAATTGCATGGGACTCGGTATTAGTCAGGGTCTTTAGATGTAATTCAAGATTTCAGTGTTGTGTCCCACTGATGTTTATATACCTGGATTTAGTGACATGAACAAGTAGATCTTATTTTTTTCATTTTTGAGAAAAGTTTACGTGATGTGGCATTTTAGCTTCACTGAACCAGAAGACGGAGCTCCTCGCGCGATTCATTTCCATAATAGAAATATGTAAGTACAAAGTATATGTTTACATATTTGAGGATCGAAACTAGTGTATCTTCCTAATACTTAAGTTGAAGAAATTCGTGCAATAACACTAACTGTTAGAATGCGTTGTAAGATATAACACGAGTCAAAATTAACGATGAAAATGATTTATTTACACTAATGCAAAAGTTGAAAGTCAAAATCACATCACTAAGTCTTTTGCGCTGGCTCCCAGCACATCCTGAGGTGAATGCTAAAAACGATATTGTGAAAATTTGAAAAAGAGTCAACCGTGGATGGTCACTCTTCTTTATATAAACCGCGTTCAGCTCCCGAATGACTTCAAAAAACGCCACCACACTCTGAAGAATGATTGTTGTGCCTTAGTTGTTATTGGGTGAATTATAAAATAAAATTCGAGTTAGTGGTTTATTTGGTTCCTGTTGTTCGAAATTAACGGTATCAAAGGTGGAGGTATTCATCTGGGTATTTCCTCAGTACAACATTCATCAGCGTTATCGACAATGCGTACTTAAACTCTCCGCTAGCAAAGTCGTATTTTTGTTGTTGTGACTAGAAACATTACATAGAGGGATGTGGGTTCCCTGGTTAACTAATCTTGCAAGTGCTGTAGAGTTTGAATATGTTTTGACACTGTAATTGTGTTCCGCAATACGAAAGTTCAATTTCCTCATGGTGGATCCCATATAAATCCGATCATGTGAACGGTATCCAGAGCCCTTAGAGGTATTTTATAAACCACGAATCTTCTATTACAAGGGATTCGGTTCCGATATTTTTCAATAGTTAGCATTAGGTTGTAGGTTTTAATTCCAAAATCCAAGTTGTATTTTTTACAGGACGTTTTAAGTATATTCATAACTTTTGTAATATAATCCACTGACCCAACATAATTGCGTTGGTTGGGTTCTTTAGTTAATGTAGAAAAGTGTGATTTTATTTTTGAATGGATCTGGTTTACTATTTTTCTAGGTACCCATATTGGTCTCTATGGCATTCGTTTGATCTAATTCTTGTCTCATGGCGGTAACACTTAAGGAATGTGTGTAAACTCTACGGATAAGAAACTTAAAAGCAGATAGTTTATATGCATCAGGGTGCGCTGAATGATACGGTATGATTAATGATGTTGCACTAGGCTTGTGGTATACGGAGAAAGACATAGTGCGGGATATAGGTATTTTCTATAGCATAAAATCTAAAAATGGTATAGTATAGTGTTATTCCAGTTCAACTGTAAAATTATTTGAAGTAATCTGAGAGGACATTAGTTCAGTAAATTCATATAAGGAATCAAAATCATGGTTCAAGAAAACAAGAATATCATCTACGCATCATAGATATAGACATGGAGCTACTGAAGTAAGTTGTAAAACTCGTCATTCTACATCTTGTAATACAATCTCTGCTAAGAGGGTGAGAGTAGGGAGCCCATAGGTGCTCCTTCCTTTTTGATTGTAAATGACATCTTGAAATTTGAAATGAGTCCTTTTGAAAATCAATTTCAAGGTTTCCATGAAAGCTTGGATTTGCAGATGATTCAGGGTTCCCAAGGATTGTAGTTTTTCCTTCTATATTCCAAAAGTTATGAATATATTTAAAACTTCATGTAAAATATACAACTTGGATTTTGGAATTAAAACGTACAACCTAATGTCAACTATTAAAAAACATCAGAACCAGATCCCGTGCGATAGCATATTCGGAGTTTATAAAATACCTTTAATGGCCCTGGATACCGTTAACATGGATCGGATATTTATTGGGTCCACCATGAGAAATTTGAACTATCGTATTGCTGAACACAAGTACAGTGTCAAAACACTTTCAAACTTTACAGCACTTGCAAGATTAGTTAACCAGGGAACATACATCGCTCTATGGAATGAGGAAAGTTTTATTTCTAGTCACAACAACAAAAATGCGACTTTGCTAGCGGAGAGTTTACACATTAGTAATAATGTTGATACATGTTGTAATGAGGAAGTACCCAGGTTCATACCTCCACCTTGGACACCGTTAATTTCGAACAACAAGATTCAAATAAACATATACTCGAACTTTATTTCAGAAGAGTGTGGTAGACAGAGTGTGGTGACGTTTTTTGAAGTCATTCGAGAGATGAACGCGGTGTATATAAACAAGAGGGACGTTCCACGGTGGACTCATTTTCATATTTTTACATTTTTCTTTAGCATTTACCTGAGGGTGTGCTGGGAGCCAACACAAAAGATCGAGCGATGTGATTTTGATTTTTAACTTTTGCTTCAGTGTAAATAAAAGTCAGTTTCATCGTTAATTTTGACACGTGTTATATCGTGAAACGACATCATTCCAACAGTTAATTAGTAACCTTGGTAATACTTAAATGTGGAACAGGGAATGCACTTATAATTGTAACATAAGTAAGCAGTGAGGTCTAAACCTCATCTATGGGATGAATTCTTGTGAGAAATGTGAGGTCTCCATGTGTTTTGTTCTGCTGACTACTGAGGTATTTCATTGCAGTTGATAAGCTTTGTTTCTGCAGAAGGTAACGTGTTACTTACAATAAGTAGCGGGCAATGCGGAGTGAAAATCTGAAATGGGTCGTGCCGAGATTTCCAAATTAAGGGCAGTGGGGACATTTACTACATTCAGCCAACGATTCAAACATGGTCCCTTTTTACGTATTCATATGTTTGCAAAATGTTTGAACCTTAGTAAAAGAGCAGAGCGCATCTTAATCTCAGAATTCTGCTACAGCTGTAGCTCCACTTCCAAGAAAAACAAGCATTGTACGATGGAAATTTGTTAAAAATAAACTAAGAACCAGAGACCCAAGAGGTGTCACTTCGGGGCATTTAAAATCGCCCGTGTTCACGATTTATGCATTACGTCACATTTGAAGTAAAAACCCGACAGATAACCTCAATCTTTACAAAGAATGAACAAAGCTACTCGTTCGTTCATTCGCTTCTAAAAAATCAAAGACGTACTTTATTTACATGTTGAGGACGACAAGAAAATATATGTATTTTCTTGTCACTGTTTTCTTTTTTACATAAGTTCTTGATCTGCGATCGATCTTTGATATTTCTCACCTCTATATCAGTGTAACTCCTTATTCCGGCGTGAGCAAAGGGAGGCTGTTATTTACACAGTTGCAAAGGCAAATGTCCGGGAATTTTGTTTTCTACTTTTTCTGGAGGTTTTGAGTTGCAAACAGTCTGAGTATCGAAATCGTGTCCGCCCCGGTGGCGCAGTGGTCTAAGCAATGGCCTCTGATCATTCGTCCGAATGGGTTCCGGGTTCGAATCCTATTGAGGCATGGATGTTGTGTTTGTCTTACGGCACTGGCTCTCCCCTTCCCTGGAACCAGTTACCCTAAATTAGGGACAGGCGACTGCTTATCGCCCATTGAGTTGCTCACGGTGGTCGTTAAACCTGCAATCAAAAAAATTATTCCGGAAGGGGTCCGTGTTCGGATCCCGGTGCGTCATAGGTGTTGTGTTTGCCTTACGGCACTGGCTTTCTCCCTTCCCTGGAACCAGTGACTGTAAATTCGGGACGGATGACTGCTTTGTGTTGCACAAAAAGTAGTCGCCCGTCCCGAAGCTTCTTTTTGTGCGCCCATTGAGTTGCTCACGGTGGTCGTAAAACCCCCAATAAAAAAATCGGATGGAAAAGATATGTTGAGAGTAAAATATTGAAGATCATGCCTTAAATATTTTATTGACGAGTCTTATAATCGTGCTTTAAGATCACGATTGCTTGGATTGCCTTGCATACAGATCTTAAAGAAACAAGAAAGAATTTTTTTGATATTCGGGTAGGGTTCGTCAAATTTTATGAAAGAATTAAACATTAATACATTTTGCTGTTCCTGAAAATGACAGCTAAAAACCAAAACACAGAAGAAGCCAAGTGTCAACGAACGCGCAAGTGGCAGGGCAAATCAGAATGTAACAATGTTTAAAGGCAAAATTTTGAACATACACGGTAAAACCCATCCTCTCTAATGTTATCTTTATGTGCATTTGCATGTTGGGTTTCATGGGTCCAGTAACCTTTTAGCCGCTTCTTTTGATATATATTAAATAAATTATTAAGGAAATATTTTACAAAATGTGAACATTTCATTGTTCTAAATCTTAAAACGAATGAAGTTGCATTCTTAAGACATTTAGTTGGGATCAGTTTTTTTAAATGTAATTTCATTTGAACTACTGAAACAGTAATATTTTTTTTTTTGATTGGAGGTTTAACGACCGCCGTGAGCAACTCAATGGGTTATAAGCAGTCGCCCGTCCCTAATTTAGGGTCACTGGTTCCAGGGAAGGGAGAGAGCCAGTGCCGCAAGACAAACACAACATCCATGCCTGACCGGGATTCTAACCCGGACCCCTTACGGGCGAATGATCAGAGGCCAGCGCCTTAGACCACTGCGCCACCGGGGCGGCACAGTAATATTTCAGCGATGCACAAATGTTTATTTTTTTATTAAGACATGTAACAAGAATATATTATGAAAGAAATACGGGATTACGCCATATAATACAAATTTTGAAGATGACAATCCGATTTTTGGCGTAAATGTGACAAGGATGGTGAGTCAGATAATATCCGACAACTTGAAAATTTTCATCGTCCTGGAGCGGGACTCGAACCCGCGTCTCCCAGAAAACTCTCGGGTATGCTAACCACTGCACCACCCAGAACGAACAAGTTTCAAGTTTCCGATCAATTTGAATATAACCATCACAGGATTCGCTAGTCGAAGCAACCGGCATTCATGTTTAGCGAATCTGGAGGTTAAGAATCAAACCTCCATATTGATTCTTAACCTCCAGATTAAGAATCAAATTCTTGACCTCTAGATTAAGAATCAAATTCTTAACCTCCAGATTCAGATTCGCTAAACATGAATGCCGGTTGCTTCGACTAGCGAATCCTGTGATGGTTATATTCAAATTGATCGGAAACTTGAAACTTGGTCGTTCTGGGTGGTGTAGTGGTTAGCATACCTGGGCGTTTTCTGGGAGACGCGGGTTCGAGTCCCGCTCCAGGACGATAAAAATTTTCAAGTTTTCGGATATTATCTGACTCACCATCCTTGTCACATTTACGCTAAAAATCGGATTGTCATGTTCAAGAATATATTGCTTATAATTAGCAGATTTCTACTATTCGTAATTCGTAGCAATTGAAATGAATTTTCATTGCATTCTTTATTCCCATTTCTGGTGTAACATACAACCCGTGTGATCAATGACAATTATTTGAGTTTCTGGTGTCATCATTTCGGCAGCCAATAGCAATTCTTTCCCGAAATAGCTTAAATTTATCACATAAGTACCTGGCTCAGGGAAAGTGAAATGAACTTCAGTTGCCTTCAGCGGTGTACCGTCAAAATAACCCGGAGAAAATAACCCACATCATAATAACCCAGTTAAAACACCCGGAGTCTAAATAGCCCAGCGTCACAATAACCCAGCGTCACAATAACACAGCGTTACAATAAACCTGCGTTAAAAAACCCAACGTCACAATAACCCAGCGTGAAAAAAACCCGTTACAAAATAAAACTGCGTCAAAATAACCCCAGGTCACAATTATTGTACGTCAGAATAATCCACGTCATAATAACCCACGACTTAAATAACCAGCGTCAAATACTATCTCATGGTAATCAAACTTAAACGGTAGATAGTTTTTGGAATGGGGGGGGGGGTAGCAACATCATAAAATGTTTTCGTCAAATCTACAGTTTTCAGTTTAGAACCACCAAATTTGATATACTATCTCATGGTACTCTAAGTGAGACGATAGATGGATTTTTCAAGAAGTAGGGATCCGGGGTCAAGGGGCCCCACATACAAAATTTTTGTAAAATCTACAGTTTTCAATTTAGAACCTCCAAATTTGGTATACATCTCATGGAACTCTAACTTAGACGGTAGATGGTTTTTGGAACCGGTCGGGGCCAGAGGTCAAAGAGCCCCAGATACGAAATGTTGGTAAAATCTACAGTTTTCAATTTAGAACTACCAAATTTGGTATGCAATCTCATGGTACTATAACTTAGACGGTAGATAGTTGTTGTAACGCGTCGAGGAAAAGCCCCCCCCCCCCCAATACAAAATTTTCGTAAAACCTACAGTTTTCAATTTACAACCACCAAATTTGGTATACTATCTCATCATGCTCTAACGTAGACGGTAGAAGGGTTTTGGAAAAAGTACGGGCCCGGGATCAAGGGACCCCATACAAAACTTTCGTAAAATCTACAGTTTTCAATTTCGGACATCCAAATTCTAACTTAGACGGTAGATGGTTTTTGGGACTGGTCTGGGCCAGGGGTCAAGGGGCCCCCGATACAAAATTTTCGCAAAATCTACAGTTTTCAATTTAGAACCACCAATTTTGGTATGGTACTCTAACTTAGATGGTAGATGGTTATTGGAACCGGTCGGGGCCCGTGGTCAAGGGGCCCCAGATACAAAAGTTTCGTAAAATCTACAGTTTTGAATTTAGAACCACCAAATTTTGTATACAATCTCATGGTACTATAATTAGACGGTAGATAGATTTTGGAACGGGTCGGTGTCAAGCCCTCATTCCCCCCCCCCCCAAACATATTTTCGTAAAATCTACAGCTTTCAATTTAGAACCATCAAATTTGGTATACTATCTCATGGTACTCTAACTGAGACGATAGGTGGATTTTGCTACAAGTAGGATCCGTGGTCAAGGGGACCCCATACAAAATTTTCGTAAAATATACAGTTTTCAATTTAGAACCACCAAATTTGGTATACATCTCACGGAACTCTAACTTAGACGGCAGATGGTTTTTGGAAAAAGTCGGGGCCCGTTGTCAAGGGGCTCCAGATACAAAATTTTCGTAAAATCTACAGTTTTCAATTTAAAACCAACAAATTTAGTATACTATCTCATGATGCTCTAACTTAGACGGCAGATGGATTTTGGAACAAGTAAGGGCCCGGGGTTATGGGGACCGGGGTCAAGAGTACCGTAATCATGGTGCCCCCATACAAAATTTTCGTAAAATCTACAGTTTTAAATTTAGAACTACCAAATTTGGTATACAATCTCACGGTACTATAACTTAGACGGTAGATAGTTGTTGGAATGGGTCAGTGTCAAGCCGCCACTTCCCCCAGCTGCAAAAGTTTCGTAAAATCTACAGTTTTAAATTTAGAACCACCAAATTTGGTATACTTTCTCATGATGCTCTAACTTAGACGGTAGATGGATTTTGGAACAAGTAGGGGTCCGGGGTCAAAGGGCTCCATACAAAATTTTGGTAAAATCAACCGTTTTCAATTTAGAACCATCAAATTTGGTATACTATTACATGGTACTCTATCTTAAATGGTACATGGATTTCGGAACAAGTAGGGACCCGGCGGTCAAGGGGCCCCTAAACAAAATTTTAGTAAAATCTACAGTTTTCAACTTAGAACCACCAAATTGGGTATACAATCTCATGGTACTATAACTTAGACGGTAGATAGATTTTGGAACGGATCGGTGTCAAGCTCCCCCCCCCTATACAATATTTTCGTAAAATCTACAGTTTTCAATTTGGAACCACCAAATTTGGTATACTATCTCATGATGCTGTAACTTAGACGGTAGATGGTTTTGAGAACCGGTCGGAGCCCGGGGTCAAGGTCCCCAGATACGAAATTTTCGTAAAATCTTCAGTTTTTAATTTAAAACTAGCAAATTTGGTATACATCTCATGGAACTCTAACTTAGACGGTAGATGATTTTGGTACAGGTCGTGGGCCGTGGTCAAGGGGCCCCCGATAAAAAAAAGAATTCGTAAAATCTTCAGTTTTCAATTTAGAACCACCAAATTTGGTATACAATATCCTGGTACTATAATTTTGACCGTAGATAGTTTTTGGAACGTGTCGGGGTCAACGCCCCCCAATTAAAAATTTTCGTAAAATCTACAGTTTTTAATTTAGAACCACCAAATTTTGTGTTCTATCTCATGGTACTCTAACTTAGATGGTAGTTGGATTTTGGAACCAGTAGGTGCCCGGGGTCAAGGGGGCCCCATACAAAATTTTCGTTTAATCTACAGTTTTCAATTTAGAACAACCAAATTTGGTATACAAACTCATGGTACTATGACTTAGACGGTAGATAGTTTTTGGTACGGGTCGAGTTCAAACCATCCTCCCCCCACACACACACCATACAAAATTTTCGTAAAATCTACAGTTATCAATTTCGAACCTCCAAATTTGGTATACATCTCATGGAACTCTAACTTAGACGGTACATGGTTTTGGGGACCGGTCCGGGCCAGGGGTCAAAGGGCCTTGATATAAAAGTTGCGTAAAATTTACAGTTTTGAAATTAAAACCACCAAATTTGGTATTCAATCTTAAACGGTAAATAGTTTTTGGTACGGGTCGGGGTCAAGCCCCCCCCCCCCCCCCCCAATACTTAATTTTTGTAAAATCTACAGTTTTCAATTTAGAACCACCAAATTTGGTATACTACTTCATGGTACTTTAACTTAGGCGGCAGACTTTTTTGGAAGGGGTCGGTGCCCGGGGTCTATGGGCCCCCATACACATTTTTGTAAAATCTATAGTTTCCAATTTAGAAAGACCAAATTTTGGTATACTACCTCATTATATTCCAAATTAGACCTCAGAAGGAACGAGTCGGGCGCTGGGGTGAAAATGAATCCAAAAATTAAATTTTTTATTCTGAAGGACTGCAATCTAATTCAGCACTTCAATATCCCACCTACGGTCCACGTTAGATTCCGTAGATAACAGTAAAGTGCATAAATACCCGGTTAATGGTGTATTAAAAACACAAATTAATAAAAGTTAGTTTTCACCACCAACGGGTGCCTTATCAGGCAGGAATACAATGTAATGTAAATAATGTAAATCATTTTTTGTTTCGTGTTATTAAATTAACTAAATTAAAAAAATTAAATATATTTCCTGGAAATTTACGTAAATATATTTTCATCCATAAACTTTCACCCGCTGAACTTGGTGATTCTACAAATAGTAATATTTACCAGTAAAATACCTGGTACTCCTGCTAGCAAGAACTAAAGATAATGTTAGATTTTTAGTCAGGTACAAAACAATAATTGTAACGCCCTAGGCTTGGGCCTTATTAGCAATTTTCAGTCCGTCGTGCTAATTTTGATAAGGTTTGAATAGAAGTCCAAGATTTTAATAATGCGTTTTCCTGAGATTAAAACTTTTAAGCAGAGAATAGGCTTAGGGCTTTTTAATAGTTTTCAGTCCTCTGAGGTGATATTTATATAGTTTTCATAGAAAATCAAATTAATTCTGTTGAAATTTTACTCGAGCACAAGACATTAATATATACGCCCGTGTCCTAGGCATATGCATTTTTAGTAAATTTTTACAATGACATGATCACATGAGTTTTTCATTACAAATCAATTTAAGAGTGTTACGTTTATTAAAAATTATTTCAAAGGCCTAGTTCTAGCGGCCAATAATTAATATTTGGTGCCTAAGAGAAAGCGCAACATTATTAACTTGATTTATTATGCAAACCTTATAAATATGAACATAGCGATTAAAAGTTACTAAAGAGTCCTTCTAAGTAATATTTTTTGACCAAGTGCAATATACGAAATGTCGATAGGTCAAAATATCTAAAGTAACAATGAAATTTGGAATATTTCTATTTTCTTTTTTTTTATTTCAGTTTGACACTTGAATTAAGTTCTGAAAACATATGTATTTTACCTATTTTTTATCTTCGTTGTGCTTTTAACAAAATTTCTTACCAATGTTTTGGGCATTTCATTTTGTGTGGTTACTTGTTTTTATGCTTTGGGCATTTTACTTTGTATGGGTATTTTTGTTATGTTTTGGTTATTTTATTTTCTATGGTGGTTGTAATTTCCACAGGATGAAAAGTGGAAACTGCATACACTCACGATGCCTACTTGGTTACAATTTTTTTAAAATACAGCACATCTTTTTGTATTGATTTATACCACTTACTCCTTAAGCGACTACAGGTTTCTTTAAATATGAACTTTTTCTCAGAGCCTTCTTTTCCTTTACCTAGCTTTTTCAGCTCCGCAATTTTTTTTCTTGGTCTTAGAATATTTTCCTTATTATAACTCTACTTTCTCATGTAAATTCTTTATGTAAGGTATGTCTATTGTATTGAAAGATTATGCAAATATATATGAAGCCCTGTTGCTGAAGTTAAACAATATTTCCAACTTAAACAGCGCAGTTCAGATATTTACCCGCTGTTAACTCAAGGAATGAAAACAAAAACAACAAATCTGGGCAATGGTTGATGGCCAGCCTACATGGAAGTGGACACGTTGATATCAAAAACGTACTTGTCATACGGCTCCACAACAAATAGCAATGGACACGTCGCAATCTTTTTTTTAGTTGGGGTTTAACGACCACCGTGATCAATTCAGTGCACTATAAGCAGTCAAACGTTCCTAATTTTGGGCCACTGATTCCTGGAAAGGGGGACAGCCAGTGCCAGAAGTCAATCACAAAGTCCATGACTCACAAGGATTCGAACCAGGATCCTTCTCGACGAGTGATCAGAAGCCAGCGCTTAGACCACTGCACCACCGTAGTGGCCCTCATTGAACTGTATTCTTCATACGGCCCCAAATGCTTTCATGGACATACTAGATTGAACTGGACGCAAAGAAATCATTAATATAATTTGTACTAGCAGGGATACCAGGTGTACGCCAGGTATATATTACTATTTGTGGAATCACCAAGTTCAGCGGGTGAAAGTTAATGAAAGAAAAATATATTCCTGTAATTTTCCTGTAAACTTATTTTAAATGTTTTGATTTAGTCAATTTTATTTTACGAAACAAAAAAAAAGGAAAAGGATGGAAAATACTTACATTTGAGGAGACATCTATAGAATTGCCGTGCATCTGGCATGCGCTTCTGCGAATCCCGCCACACAGAAATGCAATGTACCTGTGTGATGTCGCAAGCATACGACTTGACATTGGCATTGATCATCTTTTTCTTACCGTTTTGAATTTTGACTATCTGGAACTCTCTATTTACATTACATTATGTTTGTGCCTGATAAGCTGTCCGTTGGTAGTGAAAGCTAAACTATTTTAATTTGTTTTTTAATACACCATTAACCACATATTTTTGCACATTATTGTTGTCTACGGTCTCGAACTTAGACCTTAGGTTGATTATTTGGCTTGTTGGTTATTTGGTGGTTTATGGCGTAAGGGCCTCAAAGGGCCTAAGAGCGCCTTAGAAAGTAGATAGGGTATTAGAGTGCTAAATTGTGTTGCAGATCTTAACAGTAAAAAATGGAATTTTTCACGAAAATTTAGTATGGGGCCCACTTGACCCGGGCCCCGACCCCTTCCAAAAACCGTGTACCGTCTAAGTTAAAAAGTACCATGAGATAGTATACCAAATTTGGTAGTTCTAAACTGAAAACTGTAGATTTTACGAAACTTTTGTATGGGGGCCACAGCCCTAACAAAAACCGCATACGGTCGTTAGGGTTTCATGAGATAATATACCAAATTTGGTTGTTCTAAATTGAAAACTGCAGATTTTCCAAAAATGTTGCATGGATGGAGGAGGGGGGTCGCTCTGACAGCCCGGTTACCTGCCCCTTCCAAAAACCGTCTACAGTCTAAGTTAGAGTTTCATGAGATAGTATACCAAATTTCGTGGTTCTAAATTGAAAACTTTAGATTTTGCGAGAATTTTGTGTTTGGGCCCCATGACCCCGACACCTTCCAAAAATCTTCTGCGGATTAAGTCGCAGTACCATGAGATAGTATACCAAATTCGGTGGTTCTAAATTGAAAGCTTTAGATTTTAAGAAAACTTTGCGTGGGGTACCTGGACCCCCGGGCCCCGACCCCTTTCAAAAAACACATATGGTCTAAGTTAGAGTTCCGTGAGATGGTACACTAAATTTAGTAGTTATAAATTAAAAACTGTAGTTTTTACAAAAATTTTGTGTGGTGGCCTCATGACTCCGGGGACAGACCCCTTCCAAAAGCTGTCTACTGTCTACGTTAGAGTACCATGAGGTAGTATGCCGAATTTGGTAGTTCTTAATTCAAAACAGTTGATTTTACGAACATTTTGTGTGTGTGTGAAGGGTGTTCTTTACCCCAGGCTCCGTCGTGTTCCAAATACCCTCTACAGTATAAGTTAGACTTTCATGAGATAGTATACGAAATTTGGTGGTTCTGAGTTGAAAACTGCAGATTTCACGAAAATTTTGTATGGGGGGCTCTCACCCCGCAGCTCCGACCCCTTCCAAAAACCATCTACCGTCTAAGTTTTCATACCATGAGATAGTACACCAATTTTGGTTGTTCTAAATTGAAAATTGTAGATTTTCATAAAAATTTGTATGGGGGACTCCGACCCATTCCCAAAACCGTCTACATGCTAAGTTAGAGTTTCATGAGATAATATGCCAAATTAGGTGGTTTTAAATTGAAAACTGCAGATTTTACGAAAATTTTGTATTGGTAGGGGGTCTCTGACCCCTTCCAAAAACCATCTACCGTCTAAGTTATCGTACCATGAGACAGTACACCAAATTTCGTTGTTCTGAATTGAAAACTCTAGATTTTACGAAAATTTGGATAGGGGGGCCACTTGTCCCCGGGCTCCGACCCCTTCCAAAAAGCTTCTACAGTCTAAGTTAGAGTACCATGGGATAGTATACCAAATTTGGTGGTACTAAATTCAAAGCTGTAGATTTTACGAAAATTTTGTATGGGGGCACCGTGACCCCGGGCCCCGACCCTTTCCAATAGTCGTCTACTGTCTGAATTAGAGTAAAATGAGATAGTGATAAAATTTGGTGGTTCTAAATTCAAAACTGTAGATTTTACGAAAACGTTGTGTCGGGGGCCGCTTGATCCCATGCCCCGACCCCTTCCAATAGCCGTCTACTGTCTAAGTTAGAGTACAATGAGTTAGTATACCAAAGTTGGTTGCTCTAAATTGAAAACTGTAGATTTTAAGAAAATTTTGTATGGGGGCCACTGGACCCCAACCCCTTCCAAAATCATTCTACAGACTAAGTTAAAGTTTCATGAGATAGTGTACAAAATTTTGTGGTTCAAAATTGAAAACCGTAAATTTTACGAAAATTGTGTATGCGGGGGTGGGGCACTGACCCCTTCCAAAAACAGTCTACCGTCTAAATGGGAGTACCATGAGGACATTTTCTGGACAATGTTGACATTATGACCGTGTCGACATTTTGACTGTTGACATTATGACCTTGTCGACATTATGAACCTGTCGACATTGTGACCGTCGACATTATGAACGCAACCGCACAAGCAAATTTAATAGACAGAAATGTTTGCTCACCCCATCTACCTCGTAGCGAAAGTATTGGTCCCTAACGTAATGACGTCACTGTAAAGGACGGGTAAACCGTCGATATTTGGTCGATACAACTGAAGCACTTGCGGGAGAAGTGTTATGAACAATTTTAAATTCAAATTCGTTTTGAATTTGAAAACTTACAGCCAAGATGGAATGCAAAAAAACAAAAAACAAAAACAGTGTCAACAACACACGCAAGGAAAACTGACATCCATGTGAATGTTTTATTTATTGTAAACCAAGATTTTAAAGAAAATAAGTATAATTTTTCGTTCAAATCTTATTAATCTAAACAGGATATTTACTGGCTTAAGGAAATGTGCAAGGATAGCGATCATAGCTTTTAAATTTAATTATATGCAAATGTAGCACTGTCTTCTTTAAATAAATTCGAGAGAAAGAAAAAAACACCATAACATTATGTTAGTAGCACCTCAAAAAGAAATTCCTTTATGCCGAACAAATCAAAACTTCAGCAACATTAAAGGAACTCGCTTAATTAAAAAGCTAGAAATCAATTCTATTAAATGCTTCGTTGTTATTTGTAATTAATCGTTTGATAGAAAAGTTAAAATTATATATATTTCAAATTATTTTCCTTTCTTTTCGTCATATTTTAATCGCTAAATTTTGAGAACTTAAAAATAGGCACCTTATTTAATGCAAAGAAACGCTTCCCTCACTCACTTTGCCATGTTCCTTAAGTAACTAGTTTAACCGATATTCCTTCTTGGGTTGGTAAGACATTTTTTCCTGAGGATTTGGAATTTAGTCCAATACTAAAGTGGAAAACAAACGTCTTAAGTGGAAAATAATTTCATTTTGCTTTTCGTTGCTATTAGAAGAAAAAAAAACAGAGTTTCTCCAGATTTTAACTATGGGTTATTTTGACGTCAGACTATTTTGCTAACGGGTTATTGACGTCGGGTTATCTTGACTGGGAGATTTTGACGCGGGTTATTCCTTCCTGATTAATTTGACATGTAACCGCCGTCAGCATTTCAAGTACAAATCGATTTCTTCCTGTTCAAATGCATATAGCTCTGAACGGGGTTTAAAGACAATGAATAGGAATTAGCCATATACAACTGAAATTTTATTCCCAGCCTTTACTAAAGTATTAAAATGTTTTGATCATTATAGCAGTTATATGTAAGACACTGAGTCCACAAACGATACTCACCTAAGCTATCACCTTCTAGCAGCAGCTATGTAACTTGAAATATCTAGCCAGAATGATTAAGTTTTGCGAGCTATCAACTACTTTATTTAAAGATTTCAACATTCAGTTTTCAATTTACCGAGAGCGAAAAGCAATATTTGATCACTAAAAATATTCCGGAACAAAGATTCAGTTGAGATGCACAGGGAATTTTCACTGTTCAAATAGACTTCAGCATTCCAAATTTCAGTTTAGCCACCAACAGCAACATTTATACGTTACGAAAAATCCATTACCGTTTGAGGAAATTGCAAAACCAAGAAATTATGGCCTTATTGAAACGAAATTTATGTACCAGATTCCTCATGTTGCAAAAGATAACTCATCACATTTGTAGAGCTATACAAGATTTTTATCTTTAAAACTATGTATCGTACGAAGCCATGATGAGAAACAATTCAGCCTGCACACCTCGTGGCATTGAATGAAAAAGATTTTTGACACCGTCCTGGGTAATATCCGGCCAGCCTGCTTCTGTGCGAGACCAGGCTTCATTGTGGTGACTGGATAAGGCGAATGATTGCCAGAGCAATGTTCCAGGCATTTTCACTGGGGGACATATCTGGCGAACGTGCAGACCACGGAAAAAGCGTTATATGTCGTACATGAAAGTGTTCTTGAACGTGCATGGCCGCATGTGGTCGAGCATTGTCCTGCTGGAATATCGCGCCAAGACAACTCTGAATGAAGGATAACACGTCAGCCTCAAAATAGTCCGTGATTAATCGCTTACTATTGAGGGTTCACTAATTTCTTATCAGCCGAGATCGCGAATTGAACCCAATGTTGTCCCAAACTATGTCTTTGGCGTTGAGAATGTATGACGTTGTAAAAGGTACGCTTCCAGGTGTCGTACACCACGGTGTCATTGAACACGCATGTGACCATCGTGGTGCATTTATTTGAATCGTGACTCGTCAAAAAACAGGACCTGTTGTCAATCACCGATCCATTATCTGTGTTCCCGGAATGAGTAGTAATAAACTGCTAGCAACCAGTCCGCTGTTAAGTAGACGAAGTCAAACCATGCTGAAGTATAAAGCCTGACCTGTGACAGTGAGTCCTCCACTGTTGCGCTACACCGTGGGTGAAGATGTGTGATCGGCCACGACTTTGCTGTGTAGGTGTCTTTAATCTCGTGCAGTCGTGAAAGTTTTCGGTCCATTTCCCAGATTTCTGACGTCTGAGTATCATCTGGTCACTGCAGCTAGGTTCGTTTAACTGTACTGGAGTTTCGTTCTGTACGAGTGACAATTTCGCGGTAGGAAAATTCAGCTTCTCTCTTCCCAAGAGCCATTCTTCACTCAAAGCCCATCAGACGTTCACAATGCGATTTTCTTCAGGGACGGGAATAATGGGAAGAAAGAAACATTCTTTTTGCTCAATGTCGGCTCTTAGGGCTGTTTTTAAAACTGAAACAACATTTTCAAATCCCTTAGGAGCCACATAAAAATCTGCATTAATTCACGAAAATATGTGCTGATTGGGTTCTTCATAGTTCATACTGCGTTATTAACAAAACGTATTCTAATAATTCTAAACAAAACTATATGTTCACCACTTATTCAGATGGATCAGCAGCATAATATAACAGAATAATTTGCTGAAATAAATACCTTTTGGAACAGTTGCATAGCTGCATTTTTATGCAACATCCAACATTAATAGTGCTTATGATGGCGTTGGTAGGTAATTTGGTTTAGCTGCAAGAGTTTTAAAATAGTCTTGCGGCTAAATCAAGTTTATGAAAGTCATGTAATGGTCCAGATTGTGACACCCTATCAATCATTCAACTGGAAAGCCAAAAGAATGCCGGACTGGGATTTTGAGTACTTCTGTGAACGTCAGTATAAAACTGAAAAAAGAACCTATTACAACCACATATTAAAGGAGCAAGAGCAGTACTAAACACACACAAATTTCACTGTTTTATCACATTGGGCAAATTCAGTATTAGAGCTTATTCAAATTCTACAGTCGCCAAAATAAGATATATTACTTATGATAAATGTGAGCTAGTTTTTGCAGATATATGTGTCTTTTTAATGCGTCTCTGTGCAAAGCACTTGTGCAGTGGCTGAGTTTTGAATATCTTTGAAGACAAGGATGAAGTAAAAAATCTGTTTCGTTATCTTCATGGCCTATCCTCTATATATATGCAATTATGGGAGATTTCAATGCAAAAATAGGGCAACGGCAACAGAATGAAACTTCAGTAGGTAAATTCGGTCACGGCAACAGAAACCAGCGTGGAAATACTCTCGTTGAGTTTGCAGAGGCAGAAGGGTTTTTCATCTTGAACTCCTTCTTCAAGAAAAAGCCACACAGGAAATGGACATGGAGACATCCAAATGGGACGACAAGTGAAATTGATTTTATTATGTGTAACAAAAAATTCATCATAGAAGACTGCAGTGTGCTAAACAAGTTCAACACAGGTAGTGACCATAGATTGGTGAGATGTAAGATGCACCTCAACACTAAACTTGAACGTGGCAAGCTCATAAGACAAACCAAATCTATTGACATAACCAACCTTAAAAAACACCATAATACCTTCAAGTTGGAACTGAAGAACAGGTTCTCTGCTTTAGAAGGCTTAACATCGGAAGAAGTGGACATCTCTGAAGTTAACAGAAAAGTAACCAAAGCTCTTATGGAAACAGCAACAAAATTAGCTGGGTCTAAAAACAAGTTGCATGTAAATAAATTATCAGGAAAAACGAAAATGTTGATGCAAAAAAGAAGAGAGATGAGAACAACTAAAGAAGATGTGACTTCCAAAGTGGAATATATAGAGCTATGCAAGACAGTAAGAAAAAGTATCACTGAAGACGTAAGAAAATTCAACTGTGAACTAGTGAGGAAAGCAATTGAAAACAACCAAAGCCTAAAGATAGCAAAGGGACATCTCAGTAAGGGAAGAAAACAGATTATGGCACTGAGAAAAGAAGATGGTTCTGTAACAAGAAATAGAGGCGAAATTTTGACAAGAGTGAAAGATTTCTACTCCAAATTATATGAAAGGGATGATACATGCACTCCAGACATCATGAAAGATACCAGTACCAGAGTTCCTCCAGTCCTTCCAGCAGAAGTTGCACATGCAATCAAGAACATGAAGCGGGGAAAAGCTCCAGGAGAAGATGGAATTACTGTAGACATCATACAAGAAGCAAGTGGAGAAATCGAAACAGTACTCGCCCAAATTTTCACTCGTTGCCTTAATGAAGGAAAGATTCCTGAGGATTGGAACACCGCTACAATGATCCTGCTACATAAGAAAGGTGACATTGAGGATCTCAGAAACTACAGACCTATCAGCCTCCTATCAGTAGTTTATAAAATCTTCACTAAAGTTCTTTCACACCGCTTGAAGGTAACACTGGACATGGCTCAACCGAGAGAACAAGCTGGATTCAGGAGTGGCTACAGCACAATAGATCATATCCACGTGCTGAGAGAACTAATTGAAAGAGCGAGGGAATATGAACTTCCATTGTGCATGGCTTTTATAGATTATGAAAAAGCCTTTGATTCGGTGAAACCATCAGCAGTTACAATGGCTCTGAAAACCTGCGGTATTGAAGATGCATACATTAATATTATTAATAACATCTATGAAAATGCAAGTGCAAAGATTCGGCTGTTTGAAAATACAACACACGTAAAAATTGGAAAGGGAGTGAGACAAGGTGACACCATATCTCCGAAGCTCTTTAATGCCACATTGGAGGGTGTTTTTCAGTCGCTGAGCTGGGAAAACAAGGGGATAAAGATTAATGGAGATTATCTAACCCACCTTCGTTTTGCTGATGACGTAGTCATTTTTGCAACTACCCCATCAGAGCTGCAGAGTATGATCCAGGAACTTGCTGACAACAGTAAAGAAGTGGGATTAAAAATGAACTTTCAGAAGACAAAAGTGATGTTCAATGCTTTTACAAGAAATGAAGATTTATCGATTGATGGAGAAAAGCTGGAGATAACAGACACGTACGTTTATCTTGGACAGCAGATATCAAGTGAGGGTCACATTGATGAAGAAATTAATCGGCGTACAAAACTTGCCTGGAGAGCTTTTGGAAGAAACAGCATAATTTTCAAGAGCAATATGCCAGTATGTCTTAAAAGAAAAGTGTTTGATCAATGCATCCTTCCAGTGCTGACGTATGGTGCAGAGACGTGGACCTTAACTAAAAGGGACATACAAAGGCTGCAGACAACTCAAAGAAGCATGGAGAGGTGCATACTTGGTGTAACCAGGAGAGATAAGAGGAGGAACTCGTGGATCCGAAAAATGACAGGAGTGGAAGACATCATGATCAGAGTTAAATCCCTGAAATGGCAATGGGCTGGACATACTGCCAGAAGGACAGATCATCGATGGACAGCCGAAATTTTAGATTGGATTCCAAGGGACAGGAAAAGACCCAGAAGAAGACCACATGGGAGATGGGTGGATGAAATTCGAAAGTATGCAGGGGTGACATGGAGGAGACTGGCACAAGACAGACCGTTGTGGAGGAAACTTGGGGAGACCTTCGTCCAGCAGTGGATTGATAATGGTTGACAATGATGATGATGATGATATCCCTTCAAAGAAGGTATTTTAAATTTTAAAGCTGACATATTAAAAAAAATGTATAAAATAAGGCAGCATCTGTTTGAATTTACAAAATCTCACGAGAATACATTATGAGTCAAATTTTTCAATTAGCATTTCAAGGTATTTTATTGCAAATTTTGATTGAATACCAATTCTCGTACTTATTATCAATGTCTGGATAACGATTAATATTTTCTCAGTATATTTTACGTTTCAAATATTGAAACTCATGTACTGAATTTTCTGAAAATTGCAAGAGCAGCTTGGAACAGTGTAAAAATTCAAACAGTTTTTTTTATAAATTAGAAATGAAAACAATATAATGATTTTTTTATTCTAAGAAGGAAATTATGAAACCTTGCACTTTGACAATTAATAAACGACTATGCAGCTATTGCTGCGATGGGTTTATGAATTAAATAAATTTGTGGAACACAGAGATCATTTTAGGAACTGGTTAGGTAATGTGTATTATATGTCTTCTATCTCTGCAAATGGTAATATTCATCAGTAAAAACTTTCGCCCTGATCTTTCATACAGAGTGTTGATTTCTACTGTACTAAATTCTGTAGTTTGGCAAAAGTGCACGACTTCTCGAAACTTTAATAAAAACATTTCTGCCCTCATTGGAAAAAATATATTTTAAAATTATGACAAATATTTTAATGAGTATGATCCCGTGCTGCGCGCAAAATGTTTTCTTCGTATAGGTTTCTTTGATCAAGATCTTTTAATATACTCACCAATAAGTTATTGTTTCCTTCAAGTGCGGGAAGACGAAATTGATGCCTGTATTTGAAATTCCTTCAAGTTTCAAATATAACAAAGAGAGACAAAAATGAATCGGACAATAGGAAACAAGATCATAGGAAGGAGGCATACTTTCTTTTTCAAGATGCGTCTGATTCGCAGGTGCTAGATATATCATGAATTATCCTCTACATTGAAAAAATATAGTTCTCTACTTTTTACAGAAGTTTCCAAGCAAATGTTTGTATTGTAATTTCGTCATCAGCGGTACACAACAATATCGTGCCCACAATTTGCATTTCGCTGTTTATATATGTGGTTTCTTCCATATATATTTATAAAGCTTCAATTTAAGTATTATCTTCTTCAGTTTACACAATCCTCCTTAGTTCTGGCCATCTGTTTGTTCATTATAACAAAATACTTACTTGAAATGTATTTCAGACTGAATTTCTAAGAAGCATTTATTTGTTTTCTTTGTTGCAATCCCTACGTAGCTGGGACAGGTGATTTTTGATGAGACTACTTTAAATCAAAATAATATCCAAAAGTTATCGGTTTCTGAAGGTGAAAACAGTAGAACTTCTAAGAAAAAGACTTAGTTTTGTTTTTATTTAATTATTTATTCAAAAAATGTACTGCACCTCAGAAAGAAAAGCTTCGTTATATAAAATGTTATTGCTCCTAAATTACTTTAAACATGCAAGCATGCAAAATAGAAAGATTCGACAATAACATCATCAAAAATAAATAAATTTCCTAAAGAGTACATTTGTCAGTATTTTTCACGATGGAAATTTTCTTCCTTCATAAAATGGTAACGCTAATGCAAATGAATGTACAGATGTAAAGACACATCTCTACAGTTCGCAGTTAAAAAGGAAATAAAATATCTTATTCCGTAATATATAAGGAAAATGAATGTCAAACCCTCTGTATTACGCGAAAGGTTAGCTACAATTTTTAAAGCTTAAAAAATATATAACACCTCCAAAAAATCAAGCTGACACTCGGGGAACTAATTTTCCGGATATATACCTCTTACAGAGGTTATGTTTCCTCTACATATTGAGTGACTCACTTATACGAAGACGTTGGGGGTAACTAATATACCTGCATCGGATGGCTTATTACAGAACACACGAAATTTAATAGTCTCGACGCAGATTTCTTTAGATTTTATTCTTTTAATTTTCCTCGGTATTTTAGTACTTGTTGAAGAGGGATGTGAGAAGACGTTTTCTTATTTTCATTAAGTTCCATTATTTTGCATTTATTAATTCATGCAGTTCGTGCAATAAGTAAAATAACGAAACGTGATAAATGAACTTTAACTTGTAAAAAGAAAATATAAAAAACATCATGGTGGGTTGTATGTAACAATTTATCACTTGATGTGCAGCAGCAGAGATTTTGGTTAAATTCTAAAAAAAATAAAAGTAATACATTATTTGAATAAATATTTAAATAAAAAACAAAGCTTTTTCTTCGTCTTACATGGTGATAATTATTTCCAAGAAGTTTTTAAATTGTTTTGTGTGATTACTGTTTATGGGTTTTTTGTATGGGGAAGATAATGCCATGTTGTATTTCAATTTAATTTTCACTCCACGAGTTTCTATTCATTGGGCATCTTTACTCGCCTTTTAGAAGGGCTCCCTGTGTACGACTCAACTTTGAAGATTACACCGTACTGCAGGTTTCCTGTCTTGTTCGATAAATATTTCTTGAGATTTGAAATTCTTCCACTTTTTTCCATATTTTCAGTTTCATATAGGAGCCTTTTCATTGAGATGGACGACCCTACTCCTGTCCTTTATGTTTTATCTCGGCAATATTTATAAAAATATATTTTGCGATATTTGTAAATAATTAGTTTTTCATCCTCAGTGTCATTTTCTGCTTTTGCGTTTCATGCATTCGGTTTCTCAAATTACTAATAGTACTTAAAAAAGAGTTTATTGAAGTCAGGAAAACGATAATTAGATGACAAAATCAAGCTTTGCTTATTTTTTAAATAGTTAAGTGCTGTTCAAGGCCGTCAGTGGAAAAAGTGTAATAGTGTGGGGACTGTGTTTCTTTCAATTACCATAAAATACATTTTAAAAAGGCTTTACAAAATCGTTCTGATGTTCTCTAGTTATTTTGTCAGCACTGAATTTTTATGGGGAAAAACACTAAGTCGGGGTCGCAGTTTCCTAAGAAGGATTGGCAAATGTAGATAAAAACAATCCATGACATACTGCAGGGCATCGTTGAAATTTTTGTGATTATTAAAAATAAAAAAAAAAATAAAAATGTTGATACATCTTCCTCATGGGATCAAAATACTACCGGTGAAATAATACTCTATGTAAAAAGAGTAATAAATTATAAAGGTGAAGATTATGATGATGGTAAATACAGAATACAGTCGAAACCGTTTATAAGGAAGTTGAAGGGAGTTAAGAAAAAGTTCGTTATACGCAAACTTCGTTTTACCCGATTATGCCTTAAAAGTATCAGCAAACGAGCAAAAGTTATGTAAAAGAGAACATACAGTATACTACTATAGTACATATATATTAGAAAGCAGAAGTACAATAATTGAAACATTTACCTTTAATTTTTCTTTTACACTTCTGGAAGTAACTCTACAGAGTTGCCTGTTTTTGGGATTGAACAATTGCTGTTGATAGCTGTTTTTCTATTTGATCCGACAATGCTGAACAAAACAGATTTCTTGACGCAAAAAAGCACGCAAATTATCAAGACTTTCAATCGCCACCGCATTTGAAAGTTTTTTAACTTCTGCATATTCTTCCTCCTCATCAGTGGACGTGTCATACTAAGAGTACAACACACCATCAACGATGTCCTGATCTGTATTTTGAGATTCCGTTGATATGTCATCGTCAGCCAGCAGATAATCTGGAAAAGATAAATCCGATGAAATGAGTCCTTTTGCACTCAAGTGATTCCATGTTTCGTCTTTAGTAGTAACCACTGTGTCTTCACTTACTACTGAAACACCAAAACCAGCATGTTTCCAACAAAAAAAAATTATGGTTACATTAGTTACGGTAGTCCAAGTATTAGATAGCATATCACATGCCATTCGAACATAGATGACAGTTGGTTGCCTCTTTTCCACGTTAAGAAGAATTTTTCTGAGTAAAATTTTCCGGTAATGAAGTTTTAGGTTTTTTTATAACACCCTGATCCATGGGCTGAAGTTTTGATGTAGCGTTTGGTGGAAACCGATGTACATTTGTAGACGTTAACACTATGTTAGACGAATGTGCTGCACAATTTTCGATGAGCAGCAGAACTTTCCTATTTTTCTTTGTCATTTCGGTGTCAAATTGTTTCAACCATTCTGTAATGAGTTCTGATGTCATCCACGCTTTCTTATTAGTTCTGTTACTTACTGGTAATTTTTCACCTTTCTTGAAGCATCTGGGACTTTTTGATTTCCCGATTACGAAAAGTTCTCTTTTATCGGATCCATCCATATTTGCGCACAGCAATACAGCTAAACGGAGTTTTGAGTTTTTCCCACCAGAACATTTTTCACCTTTGAAAGCTAAGGTTTTTTTCTGGCAAAAAATTGATAAAAAACAACACCAGTTTCATCAGCATTGTAAACATCCCAAGCTTCATACTGCAAAATTAAGGTTTCACTTGATTCCAGCCTCTTTTGGGTTGTTTCATCATCCACGGAAGCACTCTCTCCGCAAATGGACTTAAATATGATTCCATGACGCTCTTTAAATCTTTGAAGCGAACCATTGCTTGGCTGAAAAACAGGTTTTCCTAGAACTCGGTCGAAATCTAATGCTTTTTCCTTCAGCAAAGGGCCAGAGACGGCAACATTTTTGCTTTTCACTTCTTGGAACCATTTTAACAGTGCTGCTTCCACGTCTGTATAAAGACCTTCACGAAATCGTTTTCTATCATGGCTAAAAGAACCTTCCGAGAACTTTCGCTTCAAACCATCTTAATTTTTTAAAATTGTGGATAGTGAATTTTGCCAGAATGCCAAAGGTTTTCGCTACGTCACACTTCTTTTTCTATTTCTCCACCAAATTGATTGCTTCAATTTTTTCACTTAAACTCAGTGTTTTTCGTTTAACAACTGACATGATTTGTCAGCCTGTGTTGATGCGTTCTAACGAAAGAATTTGTGAGAAAAGTGCTTCTTCCAAAGCTTTAAACCATCAGATGCGCCCGCTTAGGAATTGCAGAATTGCGATTAAGACAAATGTCTGCCTCTCTGGTCCATCCGAACAATTTAACATACGGCCCCAAAACGAAGACGCTGACATTGGACACCCCTGGCATGATTCCCCAACACCCCACCTCCCGATTCTTTGTCGCATTCCTCCTTCTGTTCTCAAGCTGGGAAACAGATCATTTACCCTCTGAGCTCTAGGGGTGATGAAGTGGGGGTCCCTTTAGTGAAGGAGGATTAAGGAAAAGTGGACACCGCTTGGCTAGTCTTCGGGCATTTCACTAAGTCAGAGATCTCAAGATATCCTAAAGAAGAAAAAAAGAAACTGGCTACTCTCCCGCAGGAGAAATGTTGAATGGGAATAAGGCAAAAACTTCGTTATATATGATTTTGGACAAAACTGTTGTTCGTAATATCCACTTGAAATAACATTATGATGGCATTGAAAATTCAGGGAACTGCAAAAGACATCGTTATATATGAACCTTCCTTATATCCGAGCTCGTTCTATGAGGGTTCAACTGAATACAACACAGGAAATCTGTAACAACTAACAAAATATTGGGTACAGGAGATTTACATGAATGTGCAAAACAGTACAGGCTGAGCTAATCAGGACATGAACTGTGAGCAAATAAACCACAAAAACTATTTGAATGTTTCATCCACCACAAGTATTTCGGCTTTGAAGAAATTACAAATTGTTGACAAAACACATATGCCACACCCACTGGGCAAGGTAAGACCTTTTAGCTACATCTCACTGATTTTACAAAAAAATATATATATATATCATGTAAAGGAAGAAAAGGTAACAAGAAGGTCTTTAAATATCAACAGAGAACCAAAGGGGGAAAGTTTAATTAGAGCATATATGCTGTAGAGGATTTATGCTGTAACTAATATTAGACAGAAAAAGCACATCCTTCATGAGAGAGTTAAAATGCATGAAAACAATGTTTAACCTCAGAACATGTACATGCATTACAGAATAGCAACTAAATCAGGTAAAGAAAACCTTTGATACCAGAAGTGAATGAAATATATGACTGATAGCTTATTTAAGGAATATCAAAGCAACTGATGATCCGAAAATGTTCACTTCTCTGTAATATGAATAAGAGAACATGTATTTTTAGAATACCAAAAATGTGCAGTGACTAGAAATGGGTTGACCTGAATTTATTTTTGGAATGAACAGGAAATACAGGCAATTTAGAGATGTGTGATTGCTGTGTCAATAGTTATAATGTAATTCTATGTATTATGAGAATATTTATTCAAAAATCAAAATGTTCATACACATTTTTTATAAAAGGTCATAGCTTGAAAGGAGCCAGAAGTGTAAATCTTCACTGTAAGGTACTCATGTTAAGTTACTTTCAAATGTTTCCTTGTTCATTTGTCTCTTAATTCTATTCTTTTTTTTTTCAACTTTTAAATACCTGTGCACCCTTTGTGTTACAAATTTCGCTTTTCTCATCTACTGTGTTTAGTATCACCATCATTTTGTGTTTCACATACAAAGTGGTTTTGTTGAGAATCAGGAGATATTAACATCGATGTTTTGCATTGTCATTTAATTCCAAGAAACTGTTACTGCAGTGTCTCACGTGCAAAGGTTACTATTTTAATGTCCTCTGCCAATCCAGAGAATCTGTATTTGTACTGTGATGTTCAGTTTTAAATAAATGAGCTCCAATTCTATTACCTGATCTAGTAGCACACTATCAAAAACACCTTGTCTATTAGTTTAAAATGAGTATTTACTAGCAATGGTCAAATCTGCAATTTGTTATACTGGTCAAGCCCTAAAACAGGAAAAAGAAATAGATGAACTTTTGGTAAATGTAGCTAATTGCTAATATCTATCTTTGTTGTTTAAAGTGCAAAGTTTTTGGATATGAACACTGCAATAATAATAGGTGGGTTATTAATAATTGAAAGGCGATTATCTTAATAATGTAGTTATATTGAACAACCTTTTAAATGTGGTTCAGTTGTGGATACCCCTCTGATTACATAACCTACACTATTCCAGAAAAATTTGCTACAACGTTCGTAAACAGGTCTGTATAACCTACGTAAACCTAGCGACTTCTTTAATTTTGCTACAAATTTAGAACATTACATAATATGCTAAAAGCAAGCAAATCACAGCAAAATATACAGTTGTCATTCACAGTAAATTGCAATCGACGATTGAATCCAAAGAACTTAATTAAACCTAATAAACGGAAAATAAAGTGATATTAACCGGTGAAATGATATACCTGGTATTTTCTTTTTAAATTTATTTGCACAGCTGAATGCCGCGCAGGATACCATGGAAACTAAATATTAACAAGCTAAAGTATGTTGTCAAACACAAAAAAAATTTACGCTGACAAACTAGTTTAACCAAAAATATGAGCTTCTAAAAATCACAAATTTTTAATTTTTTCCTATGGCAGACACGACCAAGAGAGTAGCCAAGCACGCGGAGGGATATCACAGCAGTTAACAGGTCGGCTTCAGAGATCTGCGGTTAAGGCGTCTCCTATGTTTCCTACCTCCATAGTACTGGAGGTGAAGATACTATTGATGGCGCTATTGATAGTGTCGATAGTTTTGTTCTATTCAGTACATCAACAGTATTCGTAATAATCGATAGTCACGTTTTTCAATGCTGTAAGCGTAAATCACCATGCCGTAAACTGTTCAGCTTCTATCTATGGTTTCGATGATCGGAATGCTCTTTTTACTGGTGACAAAAACATTGAGCCCAACCATATTGATACATGATGACAATGCGAAACTAAAGTCCACTGCAACCAAAAGAGCAAACTGTGAGGGTATGTGGTTTTTGCACTCTGTTGTTCTTCAAGATAAAGCAAGCTCAACGCGAAAGTTTACGTTTCAGTAAGATAAAGTCGAAGTTAAAAGTGTTGTTTTTGTTTTTTGTACTGGAAGTTTAAACGCGCGTCAGGTGCTGAAACAGTTATTTGTTGAGAGTAAATAATCAGTTATAACGGTAAACTTAAAATATATTTTGTGCAACATTATTTTTCTTTTGATAAGTGTAAGGTCTACGCAAAATGTAGCATTTGCAGAAAGAACTGAAAACTTCGGGCAATAGGTCAAATTTTAGGGGTAATTTAAAACGACGGCATACAGCCGCTGTCGTTTTAAATGATCCTAGAAAAAGAATAAGGGAGAAAAAGCCGCACTCAAAACGGTATTCATTCACTGTCTCAAGAACTTTTGCTCGTATTTTGCTAAATTGTATAAAAAAAAAGTTTATCATTTCAAACTGCAGCATTTTCTTCTTTAGGTTTTGTGAACAGAAACATAGAGAAATCATACAATAGAAATATAAAATGAGAATTAAGGAGCCACGTATTATCTCGTTCTTTAGAAAAGGCAGCTTTTACGTGACTGTTGTTCACTTAATTCAGAAGGACATATTTAAAACCCAGATTTTCCGTTCCGGTGGCGCAATGATCTAAGTGCAGGCTCTTGACCATTTGTCCGATATGGGTCCGGATTCCAATCCCGTGAGGAATAGGTGTTGTGGTTGTGTTTGTCTTACAGCATTGGCTTATGTATCGCTTTCTTGAAACCTGTGGCCCTAAATCAGGGACGGGTGAATGCTTACAGCCCGTCGACTGACTCACGGTGGTCGTTAAACCCCAAACTAAAAAAAAAAAGAAGAAAAGGTTAGTTTCAAATTTATCGGAGCTTAGCTTTTCGACTATTTGGAAAAGTAAGAAAATTATTGTCAGAAATAATTTGTCATCCCGGAAAACGAATGTTCTCCCGAGAAACTTTGCCAACACACTATAGATAGTACTATCGATAAATATGAATTGCTATTTTTGGACTATCGCAAACTATCGACAGCCATAACTAACGATAGTTCTCCACCTGTAGTCGGTAATTCTGATATTGTTAAAACATATTGTATAATGACTCTAGGTGGCATTGTTAGCCGCTGTGAATGACCCTGAAACTAATGGTCTTTCAAATTAAAAGGGTAGCTATCACGCTTTTTGTTCCGATTGGAATTAAAGTAGCATTTGCCTTTAGCGCCGATATATCGCACATTGATATTCAATTCTATACGATTAACTCCGTGTTCCCAAACTGTTTTCTCTAAGCCGCAATTTCGGAATAAAAAGTTTGCTCCTCGCGCCACCAGAATTTTTTTTTTGATTGGAAATACATTAGAAACAAACAGGAAAAGAACTCCTAGCTGTGTTTGATTCATAACATAGAACACAACTATTATATAATATTCGGTAATTATAGCGACTTATGTATTGGTAAATAAAACGCAAGCATTAAAGCTTGTAACTTTGATAAATATCGACACTGAACTCAGATGAGTTGATACGCGATAAGCTTGCTTTATGAATTTTTTTAAACCTGCTTTTGTATAGGATTGTACGAGGCTTATCATCCTAAGTCTCAAATAGAAATTTAACAAATGTGAAAACAAGGAAAACCCATATCTGAAAAGATAAATAATAACACAATAAGATGATGAGAAACAAATACATCATATGTATACTGAAACCATTTTATTTATTCCAATCGCTAAAATAATTATCCCACAAAATTCTAGTGCTATTTTTAAACATGTGACAAAATATTTTTTATTATTGTTTTTTTTTTATCTTTATTTTTCTCGCTGTCTGCCTACAGTGTAATTTCATCTCCATTTGTGCAACATGTGTTTTGAATGCGGTTGAGAATGCATCATGAGAAACGACGGCATATAGTATATGCGACATTTACACTTTAACAATATCATCATGAAATATAATAACCATATCTTGAGTTATTTAAGGGATTTTAGGTCACAGCATTAACATTGAAAACGATTAATTGTTCACTTCTAAAGTTGCTGATAATTACAGGTTATGAAGAGGAGAATGTGCGTGAATTATAGGTTTTTCTAACACGATAGATCACAGTTTATCTCAACAAATTGCATGGTTTCCTCTGCCGTATAAGGTCACGACAGCTGGTTTGAATGCATTTTCAAAATTTAGAATGCCATGTGTCTCGTGATGTCTAATACATGATATCGTAATTTATTAAGGTGCATTACGTAACGTTTCATATGTATTGAATTGCAATACTTAAGGACGAACCAGGTTTTGACTTGTAGAGTCAAACAGATACAGCTTGGATATATGAAATTCCTATCTTAGGAATTACATTACTTACATTACTTACTATCATAACTGCAGGAAAGAAGTTGGCGTCAGTTGGGTATGTGATATCTCCAAACATCGATGCATGTTAGTCACGGTCTGTCCATAGTTCGCATTAGACTGTTGATGAATTCCTACGGAAGCATCGATTGTTCTTATGTCAACGCCATCTTTAACTGTTTGACATTTTTCGCTGTGTGTCTGTGTCGCAACGCTTCTTCCCAGAGGGTTCAACGAATTCTAGGGGATTCATATCTTGGAAATATTCCGGCGTATCCATTCAATGAATGTTTGCGCTCTACAACAGTTCATAAACAGCCACCGAACGATGGGTTTTGGTGTTATCATCCATTAACGTGAACTGCAGTACAATGGCACCTCGGAAAAGATGAAAATGTGAAAGGATTACTTTGTTATCGTAGCGCGCGTCAGTAACAATACCTCCTGCCAATATTTGGAGCTCCGTACGTCCATCGAATAGAACGCTTACGAATGCACCGAAAACCATACGAATGCATCGCGGCCGCCGTATCTGTCCCTTGGTTGATGTTTTCGCGGTGATACCGAGTGTCTACTTCACGCAAGATTAGCTAATGACTAGAATCACCGGAGAGACAAAATCTACTATAATCAGTAAAGAGAACCGTTCCCCGATGTTCTGCTGTCAAGCCCTTTAGTTATCTAGACAACAGTAAACGGTATCTTTGGTGAGCAGTTTTTTATGAAACAAAACGTACTGCTCGTCAAACAAACAATCTTTCCTTGTGTAGTCGTCTGGACACTCTAAACTGCGATACTATGCATCATGTGCTCATGACCAGTTGTTTTGCAAGGTTACTGGCTATTTGGTTTCGACCGATCATTGGACGTAAAAGTAGATAACTGTCAGTAGTTGGAATGATTTGGGTGGGGCACCACCACCGGTCTTTCGAAGAGCTGTATTTATATTCTTGAAAGTGCACCACGCACACAATACTATTCTGTTGGCAATACCAAGCTCTTGGACCATACTTATCACACTTTAACCCTTCTCAACGCTCCCAATTATTCGACAACGACAAAAATCCAGAAGATGTACTTTGCAGGCCAGTTCGTCCCTTCCAGGACACAAGAAACCAAAGGAATGTGTGTAACAGTTTGCACACAATCCCGTTTCTTCCGTTTAACTGATGACATTGAAGTGTGTGATCACACTTAATTCTCAGGTCATGGAAACGACAAGAAATCCTGCATTTTTGCGCATGTGCTACTGCTCTTCCTCCCAGAACCGGTCCTGAGTTACTTTTTATGAGTTGCTAGTATTTATGGCAACGTTTTACTTTTTTCAATTCGTCCTTAAGTTTTAAACATGAACTTATTTCTTTACATTATGTCATACTCAGTGTATTTGCAAATTGTGTCCGAATTGTTCTTTTGAAATTTTCCTTTTAGTTTATTATCTGTAAAATTGCTTTTATAAAAATATCTTTGAGTCTTCACTTCATGAATAAAGAGAACGATTCAGAAATTTTGTTTCGCCTTTAGTTAGGCCTATTGGAATAAATTAATAAATACTATTCGATATCCGCATGGAAGCTCCAGATTATTAAATACTTTTAGATATCCGCAGTTCGCCGCCGTAGTGATGTAACAACTTCGTCACCTGCATGGTTTTCATTAAACCTTGCAAAACTGTGGTGTGTGAAATAAACGAATATATCGTACAGAATACTGCTTTCAGCTGCAACAAAATGATATATATATATGTTTTAATACATTTGGCTCTCTGGGAAATTTATTTAAATTTTTTTTCTGGTATTCGTCTTATTGTTCGAAGTTTAACACTCGATACTATTGTGCAGAAATATTTTTGCATGCACTTTTTTTCTTGGCAGATGGATTTTTCCTTGAAACCAATAACCCGTGATATGGTGCACAATGCTTTGAGTGACAATGTTGCACTAAATATGTTAATTCCAGTTTTATTATCATGCATGCTTTAAGTTGAGTCTACGTATAATGTATAAACTCCAGCTAGTAACACTAATCTAATGTATGCTTTAAAAATGACACTGCCTACAATTTTCCTTTGTGTTCCGTGAACTTTTCCCCCTTCAATTATTGTGATTTTTGTGATTTCACTTTGAATTGTATCATTGAATGCATTCTTGAATACACTTATCATATCTGGTATCGTAGCTGTTGAATATCTCGTACTATTTTGGCACCATCCCACATTTTTCAAGATAGCTTTCCTTTTGACACTGTAAGTATTGTCCTGTCAGATAGAACAGTTATCACGATTGTCCATTAGTTTGTTTTGCTTTCTAAGAACCTGAACAAACAAGTTTGATAAATCCATAGCTTGTGGCAGAAGTTATCTAACATTGTTCAAGTATTTAAAACAAATATGCATATTTTTTAACTTTTTAAATTAATTATTATAATTTGTGTTCGAATTGGGTCACATTGAATCAAATGGTATATTAGTAATAACTTGAAAAAATTATTAAGGATACGGGAATAAATGAAAATACCTTTAGGAAGATATTGCATACTATTAAAAAACGAAATTATGAACATCCGTTAAAATATATCCATGAGTTATTTTTATGAACAAATGAAAAACATTTTGGGTGAGATAGACAAAAGCAGAACAGTATGGTTAAAAAGTTTTATTTTCAGGAAAATGATTTAGTTTATTGCAACAAATCATACTTTTGCATTGCGATGGGTGCTCTTGCTCATGAAGATAAAACAACACAGTGTCAACAGTTCATTGACTCCCCAAAAACAGGTTTGAAAGGCTTCCTTTTGTGCAGAAGCGAAACAAATTTACTTCTGTGTCGTTGCTTATTCCTTTAAAATGAAAGAGTATTACGACAACATTAATCTGATATTAAAAAGATAAATTCTACAAATACAGTTGGCACACCTGTGGCGATTTGAAAGTCATTGCGCTGTTACTTGTATATATTTTTAATTTTACAAATGTATTTGCAGAACTCAAATAATTAATTCTACAAATGCATTTGGCACACCTGTGGCGATTTGAAATTCATTGCGGTGTTACTTGTTTTGAATATCGGCTATACTAAATTCTGTTGTTCCTTGCGTGAGGGGGACAGTCGAGACAAGAAGTGTCATTACATCATGAAGCAATGTCCAAAGGGTGATTCTCCTACAGAAAACAATGCGCAGAAAAATGTTGCACATCCGCTACTTTTCAGTCGTGAAAATAGCTTTTTAGCTTCACTTCTTATAAAATCAGGATTTTTTAAAACCTTTGTTAAGGTCATGGATAAAAAAATGCTTTGTTTGTTTTATTCGAAGTAAAAGTTTTCTTATATAAGGATGCTAAATTTAAAGTTAACGTTTTTGTTGTCTCTCCAATATGAACTTCGTTACAAGGTAGAAAATTCAATTCCCGCATAGATTAAAAGAGAACAGCGTGGAGAATGTTCAAAAGTGGTACGGAAAGGTTTTAGAGACATTTTAAAGCACAAAGCTACCGTGACGTTGAGGTTAAACTCATACATGAATCCAAAGACATGGGCTACAATATATCACTCAAAATTCATTCCTTTAACAGGCACTTGGATTTCTTCCCTGAGAATCTCGGGACCCTCACCGACATACATGGATAGGATTTTCGCCAAGACTTCTCGATCATGGAGAAGGGGTAGCAGGGAAGTCGAGTTTTTGCATGCTTGCTGACTAATGTTGGACACTTAAAATGGATGTTCCAAATGCTAATTACAGAAAACAAGAAAATCAACTTTCTCCTTTTAGGGAATATGAATAGGGTTATAAATGTACGAATAAATATACCACCTTTTTCTCAGATTTAACATGTATCACTAAAAAGCCCTGTGTCGTAGAGAAAACTAGTAAAATATCTTTATTCACCCTAAAAGTGTACTATTAAGAACTGATATTATTTAAGCGGTGCCAAAAATTTAGTGTTGCGTTAATTGTATACCAGCAATATTGGGGGAAATACAGTTCGCTTTCTCAACACAACGGAATCTGTAGCAAGGAAGCAAAAGAGAAATTATGACATTTAGGAGTGACTTATTTTTTAGAAAAGAAATTCACTCTTAATTCAAATTTTCTCATATGCGTAAATTGGAATAGTCGAGTGAACACAACACGGTATTTTTGACCCCTTCAACAGGAATTGTGGTTTCCTCTGGGTAAATTTTTAATTAAGCCAAAAACTTTATTGCTGTCTAAATCAACTTTTGCGTTTCAAGTTTAATAAAACCTTTTCGCAGAGCATTTAAAAAGGAAGTATTTCTAAGAATGTCTTCACAAAGTGTTTCTCGAACTCCGAGTTTAATCATAACTATTATATATAATTTTACTTTATGTGAAAATGGCTTTGCCTTTCTACGTGCTAATAATGATTTACTGGAAGAATTAAACGTTGCAATTCTGTCCGTCAGTGATTACTGGAATTCTGACATAGATTTCTAAGGTGAAGTGAATACGACTTTTGAGTCAGAAAGGACGAAAATTTTGTGCGAACACAGAACATGTTCGATAGGCGATCTCTCGTTTCTGCAACAAACTGATAACCTAAACAAGAAGGTTCAACCAGAGATCGAAGTGTTTCACTGGGAAGAGTGTGGATAAGACGCGTAGTGTTTTCTTTCACGTCCACCAAGTTTCACGATAGATATTGTCCTCTAGATGTCCCCGAAGACAAAAGTCACTAGCTTTTGCGATGACTAATTTCTGGGAATCTGGTTTCTAATTGTTATTTTGTTGGTAAAATGTGATATCAGAAATTGCTTGACAGGCGATTCCTTTATAGGAGAAGTACAATCGGTCATGAAAAATGTTTAATCAAAATATTCCCTCTGCTGCATTGTTGAAATCTTTTGGTTCCCAAAAGAAACGCACATGGCGGGCATTTGATATGACATGAAAGAAGAAATGCATAACCGTTTCACGAGAAAGGACGTTCTATGAAATTAGATGTAAAAACCACCCCAAACCGTGACACTGAGAACGTGCAACGGACTCTCGCGCAAATTGTATGAATTTTCTATTTTCTGAATTCCGAAGTGCGTGACAACAACACCATGGATATCGAAATGGGCTTCGTATATGCACAAATTGTCAATGGACATCCATTGTCTCTTCAGCACGACAACGTAACCGTACGGTAAATGCTTCTTGTTCACCACGGTCAGTGGTAACTGCTGAGTATTAGGATTTTTGTAAGGATACCAACGTATAATCCCCTGAAAAGTTGTGATTGTGATGGTTTGCATAAGAAGTGAACAAATATGCCTTGCTGTTTAGGAAGCTAATATAGTTACGTTTTTGGCGATATTATAAACCTGCAGTAATATAAATGTGTATTGAGAATAATTCCTTTAAAACAAGATCATATCGAATGTCGTTTAAGCTAAGCACGGTTACTTATTGCTATGATAAAATATTTTCTCATATTTTGCCCTTTCTGCAAGACGCTTGGTTTCTACAAAACGTCGCTCGTGCTTAATACCATATCGTGTTTTCATAAGAATGAAAATCGCATACCGCAGTGTTTGCTAACACAAGCTGAATCGCTTGCTAGGTGTTTTCCCTCGCAGCAGACCAAAGAAAGAACATGATGCGTGTACACCTTGAGTCTTTAACAAATGAGTCTTTACTCGCGACAAATTTTGAATGACATCGTTGAAATATGAAAAAAACAAATCTGTTAATCCTTTCCATGGATATAATGGGGCTACAGTGGCAGTACTATATATCAGCAGGGACATAGTAAGGTAATACAGTGCATTTATCAATTGGAACTTTCGGAACGAAGGAAAATAATTCATGTTTACAAAGTGCGACGTTAATTCATATTTTTCTCGAAGGCGAGAAAAAGTAAAAACAGTTGCCTACATTAACATTTGCGATCTATATTTATCAGGGTGTCTGGTAAATTGCAGTATCAATAATTTCCCAGTTTCTACAAAATACAGCTACTTTCATATTTTGGAAGACGACAAATTTCATTTGTCTTAGAGTTTTGTGCGATTCGTCTTTAAAAATTGAGCGAGCAGATTTGTACTACGATGTAAATTGACATCGTTCACAATTTGAGTAATGCAGTTAGGGAGGGATACGATATGATGTAACATTGCAATAAACCGAACACCTAACTGAATTTGTCTATATAGTCAGTTTATTTTTTGAAAAATAAATTTAATAAACTTCCTAACATTTGGAACCTCACGCACTGGAAGAAAGCAGTGACAGCTTCAAAATACAGGAAGCAATAAAAGACAGAGAAATATTAAAAACAGACTCCAATAAATATATCCGTAATATTAATTTATTACACAAAGAGAAAAAAAAGGTTAAAATTAAAAGCAACTTACCAAATTCTGTGTTAGAGCAAAGGATACAAATACATCTCACGAATTACCAAAACACCAATTTGGTTGATAAAATGAATGCAGATGTCAAAACATATTTAGGTAAAAAAACTGCAAGAGAGAGGAAACTACTATAACTATAGAGAAGAGAAAAGTAAAGCACTTCACTGGAAGGCTTAGCAAAGAACTAAAGGTAGCGGAAAAAAAAGTTTCTCCGAGTTACACGTACAACACTACAGTTAAAAAAGTTGTAAGTAACAACAATGAAGAAATGCTTCGGTTAAATGCTGTTACTAATGCCCAAGATAGTATTACTGATAGCAGCATAGCCGTAGAGAAAGACAGCTTAAATAAAAACAATGGCACCTATCCCTTTTCCCTTCTGAAAGGCACCATACCCTTTTCCCTTCTGAAGGGCACCAGAACCGTTACCTCTCCTTTTTTCTCTGAGGAAGAAAAAATACAATAAAAATCCGGCCCTTTTACGGGCATTTCTGTTTCTGCGGAAGAAAAAACTGCAAAAGAGAGGAAACCTATAAAACTATAAAGAAAAGAAAAGTAAATTACTTCACAGGAAGGCTTAGCAAAGAATTAAAGGCAGCGGAAAAAAAGTCTCTCCGAGTAACACGTACAGCAATGCAGTTAAAAATGTTGTATGTAACAACAATGAAGAAATGCTTCGGTTAAACGCTGTTACTAATGCCCAAGATAGTATTACTGTTAGCAGCACAACCGAAGAGGAAAACAGCTTAAAAAAAACAAAGGCCCTTTTAAGGGCATTTCTTTTTCTGAGGATGAAGTTTTAGTAACTGAAACAAATGGCCTTAACATTCTAATTTGGAATGCGCAGGGTATCAAAAGACCAAACAGAGAATTTTTAGCCCACTTAAAATTAAAAAAATACGTTGCGTTAATTAATGAGTCATGACAAAGTGAAAAAATCAATTTCAAAATACCCAATTACAAGGCCCAAAGCGGTGGAATTTTGATTGCGGGTATTGATAGATTAGAGCAAACTGAAACACCTTGCAACACTGAAGACCGTCAAGAAGCGCACTCGGTTGTAATTAAAACTAAAAATAACCCGATCAAGTTTACGGCCTTTTATAATCATCCGTCACACACGGTTACCAGTGAGGCTCTGGATAAACTTTTAAAGAAGACATCCCCACCATAGTAGCGGGGGATTTTAATAGCAAACACCGCTATTGGTACTGTCCCAGAGTTAATAAAAGTGGGAACAAAATTTTCAGATATTTCTTAAATAAAATAATTGATCTGGGGGCACCCTCCGAACCCACCAGAACGGCGTTAAGAGGAACTAGTAATGTGCTAGATTTTGCGCTATTCAAAAATAATAGATATTATTATGAAATCTATACTGCAGCAGCGCTCTCCTCTGATCATAACCCCGTTCATCTGAAGCTATTTACTGACAAAACTGTATTGGTAGCACCCAAAATGCTCACGAACCTAAAGCAATTTGAAAAAAAAATAAGCTAGTACCACCTCCAGAAATCGGAGATTGCAATAGCAAAGAAGAAATTGACAATGCTATTGAAATTTTTAACCTTGCCATTAAAAAGGTTATGGAGGATTGTCAAACTCCTGCCAAAGAAAAAAGAAATCCGTATTTTTTACCAAAAAAAATTTTGTATCTTATTAAAGAGAAAAATAGGTACCGCACTAAATGGCAAATAACTAGAAATAAAACATTCTATGACCTTTATGGCACCCTAAACAGGCAAATCAAAAGAGATATCAGAAAATTTGAAAACGGTTCATGGGGACAGGTATTGGGAGAAGCAAATGTTGACTACTTCGAAAATTCGGATAAAAAAAATAAAATGACCTGTGGAACCTTACTTCAAGTTTGCAAAACAAAAATATCAGATTACTCACACCCCTCCAGAAAGCAGATGGAACGGTAGTTAGAACCGATGAAGAAAAAGCTGAACTTTTTGCAAACTCACTCGAAAAACAGTTTAAAATAAATTATATCCATGACACTGATGTAGCCAATAAAATGCAAAAGGCTATGGATACTTATTTTAAACATGCGGAGGATGTAGAAAATTCTAGAGTCATCACCCAAAGTGTACAACTCTATGAAGAATTTCTCTATGAAGAATTCCAACTACTGACAGTTATCTACATCCCCAATTAAAAGTAAACAGAAAAGTTCCTTTAAAAAACATCGGAGGACACGACATAGAAAGCAGCAGCCAAAAGTAGTAAATATTACGACCTCTCTTTCGTCCGATAAGCAGCAACCTCAAATAAAAGGTGCTACGACCTCTCTCGTGTCCGGAAACCAAAAAAATACAAAAGTCGGACAGCAACTTCAAGGTAAAAGTGCTACGACCTCTCTCGGGTCCGGAACACAGGAAACTGAAATGATAAGAAAAAACAAGAGACCTTTTAAGGGCCAAAGGAAATTTTTTGTTCCTCCAGACTATGAAAAACCACTACCCATCAATGAAAGGGAAATCAGGTTTCACATTAATAACCTCAAAAATAAAAAGGCACCGGGCAAAGATGGCATAAACAATTAAATTATGAAAATATTACCGTAAGAGTATGTGCAAACCCTTACCAAAATATACAATTGTGCCATTAAATTAAATTATTTCCCTGACGATTGGAAGATAGCATAGGTAATATCATTACCCAAGCCAGGTAAAAACCCGGCAATTCCTGAAAATCACAGACCTATTTCGTTGCTCCCAAACATGGGAAAAATCTTTGAAAAAATTATACTTGTTAGGATGCAACAGTTCTGTGAAGAATACCCAGTTATTCCATTTATTCAAGGAGGTTTTTGTAACAAACACTCCATAGTGCACCAGCTCTCGAGAGTTATTGAAAAATGTGCAGAAGTAATAATGAATAAGAAGCACACTGCGTCTATATACCTGGATGTAGCTAAGGCTTTTGATAAATGTCCACACGAGGCAATTATCTACAAACTAATCGCCCATGACTTCCCACCTTGGATTATTCATATAATCAAATCTTATCTTGAAAACAGAAATTTTTGTGCAAAAATAAATGGGTAGAAATCTTCAAAAAGAAAATAATTGAAGCTGGTGTTCCTCAAGGCAGTGTACTTGCTCCTACGCTATACTCTATTTTTACTTCAGATTTTCTAAATTTTAACAACAGGAATCTGACTAAAGCACTTTATGCTGACGACACTGCACTGGCCTATACTTCCATGAATAAAAATCAAGCAACATTTATGTTACAATACTATGTGGAAAAACCGGAGAACTATTTTCTAGACTGGAAAATTAAAATTAATACTGACAAGACACAAGCAATTCTGTTCTCCCGGAAAACATACAATTACAATCCTGACTTTGAAATTGAATTGTACAGCAAAAAAATACCTTTGGTAAAAGATGTCAAATTTTTAGGCCTCATTATGGATCATAATTTGAGCTGGAACAAGCATATTAAGGAAACCCTGGCTAAAGCACTTAAACTAAGAGGATGTCTCCCACACATCATTAAAAACAAAAGGCTTAGCAATAAAAATAAAACCATGTTATTGAAAGCATACTTCAGGCCGGTGATTACCTATGGCTGTCCTATCTGGGGTAACTGCAGAAAGCAGCAAAAAAATATTATTACCTCGTTTCAAAATAAAACTCTTCGTATGATGGTAGGACTCGATGGAAAAACATCCAATAATGCTATCCGCAGTATGCTAAATATCAACCCAATACATTATACTATGTATGATCTTGCGCAAAGGTATTACGAGAAAGCCAAGAAACATCCCAATCCTCTTGTCAGGGAGGCCCTTAATTATGTTGTTAATGATACTGACAATTTTAAAAGACCTAAGGCTATTTTAAATAAAATTCCTGAAAATAATCCAGTTCACAGTTATTCTTCCAAACAAATTAAAAATAACTGGAACTAGGCTGGAGTTATTTTTCACACATGGGAAGAAAGCAATAATTTAATATCAGGAGTTTTGGGGAGAAAAAAAAAGCCCTTCTAAGGACCGAGCAAAATGTTGCATAAGAGATTTATCTTTTTTGCACTGAATATCTCTTCCCCTAACTAACAAGGTGTTGTTGGTCTTGTCTTGTATATTAAACAATTGTTTTTCTTACGCCTTAGTTCTGACTAAAAAAAAAAAAAATAAAAAATAAAACAGGACTTAATTTTTTCTACTGTTGTACACAATTGTGCAACAAGCAGACAAGTAGCGAAGAAAAAAAAATGATTGGCTGTTATACTACCGGCTCCCTAAATAAGGAATAAAAACCCTGATTGTGGCTGATTTTATATTTTTGTTTTTCTGTTGTTTACTCATAATAAGTAACTTAAACCTCGATCGGTGTAATCTTGTGATCACACCACCTCAGCTATGGTTACTCCGACATGTCAGGCAAGAATCAACAAAAGTAAACCTGAGAAAAAAAAATAAACCAATGGGGAAAAATCTTTTCTCTCATTGGCTGATGAGTAACGAAGCAAATAGCGGACCCGAGAGGAACACTGAGCAAACTGCCAGTTTTGTTTTATCCGGTGTTGAACGTCGATTTTCCTCTGGGAAACTTATTCTGTGTGTGATGTTTTTTTTTTGTTTCAGGTTCCCACTTTCCTGTGTCCTTTGTTTTCTTTTTTCCCTGTGCTCACCTGTGGCAGCAGTGTACCGGGCATTTTCCTGCTGAGAGAAATATCGCTCGGAACGGCTTGTTGTTGCAGGTAAGTATGTAAGGCAGCTTACAACTTCACTACTTAACGGGTAACCGTTTACTCCTTCTCCTCTAATATTTCCATACTTTTCTTTCGTGCTATTATGTCAGGGCAATCTGCTCCTAACTCCCTTGGATTCTCTTTCACCTGCCAAAAGGCGCATGGCGCTGTTTGTTCGGGTTTCTCAACCTAAATTAGGAACTCCTTATATATGATTTAACATTTTCTTTTTCTTTGATTTTATCGAAATCGCTTTTCAGTAGCCCACGTCGGTTAAACAAATTTCGGTGTTCAGATAAAATATTAATGTCAAACGTAGGTGGTTAGTGTTTTTTTTTCCAAAAATCTCTGCATAATTTTGAATTTCTTCCAAAAGCTAGAATTGTTCTGTTTTGTTTTTCTTTTACAGAAGAGAATACTTTGTTTCATTGTTTATGGTAAAAGTGAAGCGATGTGTTGGAAGTCAGATATGTTTCAAAGTTATTTTAAAAAGACAAGTATTTGAATAAAGAAAAATTTTTCTTAAGAGAAATTCCCACCAAAAATTAAATATCAGAATGTGCCTGCTCATGTGTTCATTCAAGCACATTAGGGAATAATGTTTTTAGTTCCTTTCCTATTTCGACGCTGATCGAAGAGCTACCAGTTACAATACGTGTCTTGAAACAGATCTGTAAACTAAATATTTAACGCTACAATACATTTTAATTTTCTTATTTACATCTTTTTTCTGCTCTATTTACTGCGTTCGACCACAAATATTGCAAATTTCGATTTTTCTGATGACAGGTAGTGTGGTGCTTGATTCGAGTATTCAAAGGGTGTGCTGGGCATTTTACAAAAATCCGTCGAATGAAATTTATCTCTTATGATGCACCTGAAAATCAGAGGGAAAGCAAGTTTCAATGCACAATACGAACACCGTGAAGCTCGTATTGGATTTGAAATGGTTTCGTCGTCTGAGAATTGAATACTCATCTTGTTTAAACCTAAAATAATTAAATCTGAATTAAGAGTGACAGTAGAAAACATGTTTTGGTAATCATTAACTCGTCTGCTTCAATATATAAGATGATACGTTTGTAATTATTCAAGAGGTCAGCCTAATATGATATAAATTTTAAGCAAATTTCAGAATATTTTTTTATAAAGGACATTGTAGTTTAGCTCTGTTCACCTGCAGTGAAAAAAGTGAGTGATAAGATGTAGATACGTATATCCAATCGTGGGATAGCCACGGATTTTAGTGAATCTTTGCTTTTACCTTGAGTAAGTTGTTTTAATGAAGCATTTGGGGACTGATTATTACGTGGGCTGCTCCTACTGGTCATAAAAACACACAAAAGAAAATTAAAGCTTATATTTCGGGCATTGAAAGTTTGCGGATGCTTCAGTGAAAATAGCTAACTTTCTCGTGATTATTGAAATCACGAAAAGTAAAAGACACTTGGTAGGTCAATAGAATACCACGGATCAATGTAATACCCACACACCTGTATATGAATATTTTTTTAGAACGATGGCGTTGAACTTTTTCTCGCAATATTAGAAGATTTGTTGCACGTGCATGAAACTGAAGAAGATGCTCCGTCTCCTCATGCACCCTTTTGCGCAGTGAAGCTTTCGGAAGTAACTGAAATTCGCATAACTGAACAAAACCTTGAAAAATATTGGTCGCTCAGTGTTCAAACTTTCGCATGTAGAAATAAAAGTGGGAAGGAACTCATCGCTATTCAATCAAATGTCATGTTTTGTCGAAGAAAATGAAGCTCATGTAATTGTTGACAAGTGTTTTAAAGTCATGTACATATCAATGCAGCTTACCAAATATTAAACATCTAGTAACAAAATGCACTTAAATCACAAATATGTCTTAAGTAATGACGTCATGAGGTATTCACACACTAACTTGCAGTACACTTAAGTGTTCTCATTAGAAGGGACCACAGATAAAACGAAAGAACGGACTTGGGGAAAGATAATTCCCAACAGACACCTAAAAATGAAAAATAGAACTTTGCAAAAACACATATAGTAGATCCAAAACACTAGTGCATTATTTAGAAATGGCGAACAGAAATAGCTTTCTCACATGCACTTAGGTGTTGATAAATCGCAATTACCAGTTGTTGAACAGTGACCTCTCAAGCACGAATTACAGGATAAATTTAAAAATAGGATGAAAAACATTATAAAAAAGTTCTTTCTGAATGAAAATAATAACTTACGATTTGCGAGTCGTGTTTGTCAGCCATGATTTTTTACTGCGATGTGTGCATCCACAAACCGAAATTAGATGATCAATCGTTTCAACAAGACATTCTTTATAATTATTCCGCCCCGGTGGCCCAGTGGTATAAGCTATGGCTTCTGACCTTTCGTTTGAAAGGTGTCAGGGTAAGAATCCCGATGAAGCATGAATGTCGTGTTTGTCTTACAACACTGGTTCTTTCCCTTCCCTGGAATCAGTGACCCTAAATTAGGGACGGACGACTACATATACACTATCTACCAACAAGTATTAGGACACCCCTGCAATCGACGATATCTGCGGTCCTGATACACGTCACGGCCGCCGCCGTTAAATATCGTGTGGGAAACAACAACGCAACCAGTCGCATGCAAGATGCCACGCAGTTCGGAGCTCTCTGATTTCGAGAAAGGTGTAATCGTCGGGTATCACAGAAATGGCCGATCCATACGTGACATATCCAGCTAGTTGAAGTATCCAAAATCGACAGTGGCCTACTTGATTGGCAAGTGGAAGATGAGAGGTGACTGTCGGAATGTGGCCCGACCCGGCAGAACCACAAAACTGGGAGTTAGAGACCGACGGGTGTTGGCAAGAGAAATTCAGAAAAACCGCCTCAAATCGATGGGCCACATCCGCGTGGAGATTCAACAGGCATCCGGGAGTGTTTTTTCGATGAATACCATCCCTAAGGAAGCCCATCTGTTCGGTTATCATGGACGTGCTGCCGACCACAAGCCATTGATCACCAACTCCAATAGCGCTGCTCGGCTAACGTGGTGCAAAGAACGTCGACAGTGGAAACAGGTTCTCTGGAGCGACGAATCAACATTCACCCTATACCATTCGGATGTCAGGGTCTGGGTTTAGCGTCTGCCTGGAGAACGCCTCCTGCCGGAATGTAATGTGCCAACTGTGAAGTTCGGCGGCGGTGGAATTATGCTATGGGGGTGTTTGTCCTGTTATGGCACGAGACCCTTGGCCGCAATTCCTGGTAGACTCAACGCTGAGACCTACTGCACCATTTTGGATGACCATGCGCTTCCAACGTTGTGGCAGTTTTACGGGGTGGACCCATGTTACTTTCACATGACAAAGCCACCTGTCAATTTGCGAGGTCCACCATGGCTTGGTATGGAGACAATTGGGTTAATCGAATGGTCTGGCCTGCGCAGAGCCCGGACCTTAACCCTATCGAGCACCTCTGGGACAAATTGGAGCGTCGACTTAAGTGGTGCCCCCACCGGCCGAAATCGGTGAAGGAGCTGACCTGTCTTCTTCAAGCCGAATGGAAGAATATACCGCTAGCCGTAGTACAACGCCTGGTTGAGAGTATGCGCCGGAGGGTCGCAGCTGTAATCGCCGCTCGTGGAGGCTCCACCACCTATTGAAGGTGAATAAACTTTGTTTTCCTTTGCTATCGCAGGTGTCCAAAAACTTGTTGGTAGACAGTGTATCTCTTTGAGTTGTTCACGGAATTCTTTAAACCTCTAATCGAAAAAAAAATCAGTTTTTTATAATTATGCAAACCGGCATGCCAAAAAGGATAACAATGAGTCTACACATTTTGACAAAGAAAAAAAAACGATGGTTTCTCAAAATTTCGAAAAGAATGGTTTCGAGACTTGTGGCGCAAGAGTGTATTTCAGCTTCTTCGCTTCTCAAAGCTGGATATTTTCGAAATTAGCTTGTGATATACTTGCAGCAGTATTTACCCTTCTGAAGGCTCGATCGTCTCCCGGTCAGATACCATTAACAACGGAGAGCAGCTTGAGAATTCCCTAGGCGGAACATTGAGCACAGGTACTAAATCAGAGAGTGCAGATGCCTATATTTTGTTTGTTGATATAACTGCTTCGATCATACTAACTTGAAACATTTATTCTTTGTCGCAGAGCGGTCCGACTGCGAAATACAAAGCGTATACTGAAAGTAATGCCTCCTCCTTCACAACTTTTAAAATTTTGAAGTGATTTTAATGAAACTGCGTTCACATGTTATATGTACCAATGTGGGAACAAATATTTTTCAGAATCGGAAATAAAAATCATGTATGACAGAGAAAAACGGCAAGCCCTAATTGAATTCTTAGAAACAGAGGGATGTGAGGCTCCATAAATACACAGAAGACTTCTGGCAATGAATGGAGCTGCCGCAATCGATATTACTAATCTAAGAAGATTGATGAAGAGGTTTCGAGGGGGAGAAAGTTCAGTGTCGGACAAACAATGCAGCAGAAATCCGGCAACTGCAGTGATAGATGCCAACAGGCAACGAGTGATAGAAATCATCAAAGCTAATCGTTGTGTCACCATCTAGGAGTTGGGTGACGCAATTCATTGTTTTCATAGTATGTGGAAATATCAAATAAGGATCTGTGCTACAGAAAAGATTGTTCAAAGTGTATCCCAAAAAACTTAACCCGTGAGCAATGTGAGCAAATGGTGGACATGTACCGGAACCTCTTGGATTGATATGATAGGGAGGGTAAGTTTTTTTTCTCTGATGCTGTGACGGGGGATGAAACCTGGATGTTCTTTCTTGACCCAAAAATAAACCGTGGGTCAATGGAATGCCACCGCACATCTTCACTTCGACTCGAAAAGGGGAAAGAACTCGTTCCGCAGGGAAAATGATGGTGGCAATTTTCTGCGACAAATGTGGTGTCATTTTGACGGATTTCATTGAACGGGATGAAACAAAAAAGTGTGCTCACTATATGCAGACATTGAGAAAGCTAAAGTAAGCTATGAGAAAGAAAAAGACGTGACATTACACTATATAGTGTTGTTTTACATCATGATAATGCACGTCTTTGCACCTCAATGGCTATTGCCAAAATGGGGTTAACGGTGATATCCCAAAAGAGTGCAGTCATGTTTGCCCCTTTCACAAACACCTTTCCTTTGAAACCTTTCGACGATGTGGCAGACGTTAAAGTGGTTGTGAATGCATAGGTGAAACGACAGCCTCGGTAATTTTCCTAAAATGGTTTTTACCAATGGGTTCAAAGATGGTGGAAATGTATTGATACTTTGCATAGGCTAGCATTATGAACAATATGTCCAAGTACTTTGCCACCAAATTTCACATTTTTGCTGCTACAAATAAAAATCTTATGTGTGACGAGGCATTACTTTTAGGATGCCATTTGTTGTTTGCACATAATTTCAAGTATCCTTTAAAGCACACGTGTTCCAAAAAGAGTGCACAATTCCATGTTACCCTTTGCAGCGTATTAGCGTCAATATCTGGGCCTCAAATATCTGGTCTTATTGTCGGATACTACAAATTTCCAAAACATTTAGCTCACATTAATTGTCAAAAATTGTACAAAATTTTCCACCTAGGGCCCAAATGTCTTATTGATTTTTGTTAATGTCTTTGCTCGTAAGAGTTGAATTTAAAAAAAAATGAGTCCCGTTTACTACTAAACTTGTGGAACATTTTGCCTCCACACACGAAGTTTTTTAGTTCACAGTTCCAAAGCTAAGTGGTGCTGTGTACCTCTGTTTGACGCTCTATCTCCACTTCTAAATGTCTTATTTAAAAATTAATTTCTTACAGGTCTTTTGTTAAACAAATCGTGCTTACGTTATCACTTTGTCCTTCTGTATGTCCGTGGACAACATATTTCTACAACTATTGGTACAATTTAAAACGTTTTTCTTGCATTAGGACGGCTGAATTTTGAAAATTGAGATCATTGCCTTCTGTTTCTTAGGATACACAATTTCGCCGCTGGAAAGCATAAAAGCAGATGATCTCGAATTCAAATACCTAATATTCCATATATTTGCTCAATCGCTACATGAAGTGACAAGATGACTGAATGTATTGAAGCAAGTGGTCTCCAATCGCTTAACATGATTCCAGGACAACGAAATGATGGCCAGAAGGCCGGAAGAAGGATCCTACGAGCCACAACGGGTCTAATGAAAAGGATATGTCTCTAACAGCTCGCTGTCATAAAAGAAAACCCCCACACGGCACAACGTGTCTAACGACAGGGATTCGTCTCTAATAGCTCACTGCTATAAAAGAAGGGACCCAAGAGCCATAACTGGTCTAAACGACAGATATTAGTCTCTAGCAGCTCGCTTCCATAAAAGAAGGGACCCACAAGCCACAACGGGTTTAATTACAGGGATTTGTTTCTAACAGCTCGCTGCCATAAAAGAAGGGCCCCACGAGCCACAACGAGTCATTACGCCCGATATTTATATTTGACAGCTCACCGCCATACCGAGTTAACCAAGAGGAAAATATCGCAGGAGTTCTACTTTGATACGGGAACCGTGGCATCGAAGCGAAAGGTTACCAGCAGAAACCAGCAGAGAGGTCTGTGTGCAAGAAGGCTACTCATCTGTACCCTACCCTACTCGTCGCAGAAAAGGTTCCGTTCAAATTGGGGCAGCACCACTTCACCGTTGAACCTCTTTTTAATGGGCGGGTGTTCTCTTGAATAACAGGTTGCCGTACAGCTTAAGCTAGAATTTTCAACGTGCTTACATTTGGATAGAGGAGAGAACCTAGAATCTTATCTCCAAGATTTGGGAAGTTAACCACAACTGTAATAGAAGGCTAATGGTCTGGGCTGGCATCACGTTCGATTGATGAACGCAGCTGCAGGTTTTTCCACGATGCAAGCTGAGTGCTGCACCATACAGAGGTGGCACCTTAGGCCACTATTTACGGCTTTTCAGACAATCTGTTAGCCTCAAAATATTCATGGAGCATAATGCTAGACACAACATGGCTTGGCTTTCTCTGGGTGAATATTTGGGGTGTGAGTACATTCTGAGGATCGTGTATCCCGCGAGACCTCCGGACTGAACACCATCGTGGATGTCTAGGGTATCTTGGAAAGAGAACCTGCAAGTACCCGGCAGCCCATTTCCAGAACACTCCAGGAACTCCAAAACTCCTCGGTGCAGGAGTTATATTTCTTGCCTCAAACATTCCTTCACAGCCTCTGTAAACTACATGAGACCTCACGCTGTGAGCTGTCTAACAGTTTTGTGCAATCACGGAGCTTATTTGTCCCCCGAAATTAGCGAAATTTGCTCGATCAGTTTTGGACTGTCATGCTATCATGATTCCTTTAACTGCTGTGACACTATTCCCATTCCGTTGGGTCTTACTGCGTTATCATCGATATATGTATGTCCATAATAACCATTATTAAATTCCATTATGTGGTTTTTGCGTTATTCATGATTTTGTAGCGGTCACGTTAATTTTGGGCACAGGTATATTACAATTCTGTTTCAATGGGCATTCGGATTAAGGAACTCCGTTATTCAAGAGTTTTAAAATTTAGAAAATTCCTTATGTATATGTATTTTGTGCTCTCAGTGTCTCTATATATTGGAAGACGACTTTGTTTAATCGGTTCCACTCAAAAACCAGGAAAAAGAGGAATCCGAAAGGAATAACTAAATGTCCGTTTTCGGTTAAAACGTGGGGTAAAAGCGGGGAGAAATATATGTTTTAGAAATTCTTCTTTCGATTGCCAGAAGATAATGAAATGGCAACGTCTCTCCCGTAATGTGAGACAGTATTTTTCATACTCTCAATGTATTTTTCTTCAAATAAGCATTCCCCCCTTTGATTGAAGATCAGTGCTATTCAGTTAATTTCTGTTAAAAATACTGTATTATTTATCTAAATCTTCCATTAAAATCTTCCTTCGCCCATTTTCGTAAAATATATTTTGATATTGCTAACAAACCTCTTAGGTCCATAATTGATGCTTTTGTAAATCTTTCTTTTATTTCGTTAAACTATACATCACAATGTTTTGTTCTTATATTTCGTTAAACTATACATCACAATGTTTTAGTATAAAATCACAGCTTTTGTCTTTTTCGTACAGTACGATCGTTAACGAAATAATGTATATCACGAATATCAGTCATTCCTTTTTTATTTGGATTCGACCAATAGTTCTCTTTCCTTTAAAGCTGAAGTTTCGTTTCTTTCGCCTTCCATTGTGTTCTCCACATATTTTAATTGTAAGCAATATATGTTGCAAAATTATTTCATGCACATTAGCAAATTTCACTCATTCTAAAATAAATTTTGTAATTATGAACACGCCCCTTCGTTAAGTTTTACACAGTTACTATTCTTACATTAGTTTTCCCTAAAGAACACTAAAACGTTCAACTTTTAATTGCTTTTATTCATGACAAAATAGTAATTATTGTGTTTTACTATCTGAATGCAAGGCTGATGTCAAAAGAAGTATTTTGAAATGATCAAGCTACCTACTATTCCTCCGTTTCTGACATACATTCTGTTGAACGTTACGTAGTTAACTTCTGTTTGCTTCAAATACGGATAGTTTCTGAACAACGATACCGGTATAAAACAGTCCACTTAAAAAAGAAACAAGAGTTATAATTCATTTTCCTACCCGTAATTTACTGCAAAGACCTTCGAAACACAATCTAAGCAACCACTGATTTTCGAGGCTGCTATATTTCTCCTATTGTTTTATTTCCATGGTTTACTTTCCTATCAGCACAGCATAATCCGTAACATATCTGGTAGGCGATAAAAAATTTATGATTCCTTTAGAACTTAATTGGTCAGATTAATATGAAGTTACTACTACTCCAAAGTCTTTTTTTCTCTGAGCGATAAGCCCCTGAAAAGAAGCTTTCCTAGATAGCAAAAGCATTACGAGACAATTAACTTTTGAAAATTTAAATTGTTTATGTAGTATTTTTTTTCATTTAATATACCGCACATTCTTTAATTGATATAAAATCCGAACTGTGTGACTGTTGTGCAGTACGTATCAGGAAGGAATTTGAATTTTTATTCTAAGAAGAACGGTGTTTAATCGTAGATTCCATATGGTTATTACTTGTTAATCTGGAGCACCGAAGATAAAATAAAAATAATAATGGATAAAATAAAATATAAAGGAATTAACTGAAATCGTCCCGCTAGCACACGTGTTACGGACGTTTCAAACTTATGTATTTGTGGTGAAATGAAATTTCCGTGGTCTCTCAATGGGAAATTTGGCTCAGTAAATTTCAAAATATTGATTCGATGGTGTATCGCATACGTCGTGAAAATCTGGATTTTGAAAAAGGGAACAAAATACTTTCGCTACTGTAGTATTGGAGTAGGGTCTTCTGCAATAATGGAATATCTCGGAAGACTCAAGAAATAGTCATGATGGGTAGCATCCTACGAAATGAAAATAAGTCAGTTCTTTAACTGCTTAACTACAACAATCAGCAAGCATGGTGTTTATCGAATAGAAAGGTCAAAAGAGGACGGGACCTAGAAGTACATGTAGTACAAGTTCATTTATGGACTGTATCCATTGCCTTGGCCTGTTCTTCGGTCCGTCTTGGTCTTGTATACCCAAATGCATCTCCGACCCATAAGTGAAAATGTCTTTTGGTAGCGATGAGAGGGACATCATTTGCTTCATTGTTTCTCTCCAGAGACTTAACTTTTTTATCGAAAGGGCTTCTTTACCGGTGCAATTTGTGCTAGACCTACTGTATCTGCTCTGGTTCTAGGTGCGGTACATATCTTCACAACTGCCGAACTTATGGCAAAATATTTTTGCCGCCAGTGCGATCCATTAGCGTGCCTTTGCCGATTTTAGTGTCTTCGCTGTTTGATATTTTTACACAAAATGCTGTGGTTCTTACTCTGACCTCGTCATTTCGACATCATAAAGAATTTTTTGCTTCGATTACTATCCTCTCCGAATGGTCGTATTTACATCATCCGCGCTGCATCTCTCAGTTAACCTCGTGGTTCACCAAAGGGAGAATTGCTATACAGAACGATGGTTCCTAACCCTGTAAAACGTCAAACGGACAACAAAAGTAACACTTTTACTTCGTTCTCTCCCTCCCGATCAAGCGGCCTGGTACAGCTGGTAACTGCTTATAGGCATCTCGTTTTTTATATCATCATCATTATCATTGTCAACCATTATCAATCCACTGCTGGACGAAGGTCTCCCCAAGTTTCCTCCACAACGGTCTGTCTTGTGCCAGACTCCTCCATGTCACTCCCGCATACTTTCGAATTTCATCCACCCATCTCCCATGTGGACTTCTTCTGGGTCTTTTCTTATCCCTTGGAATCCAATCAAAAATTTCGGTTGTCCATCGATGGTCTGTCCTTCTGGCAGTACGTCCAGCACATTGCCATTTCAGGGATTTAACTCTGATCATGATGTCTTCCACTCTCGTCATTTTTCGGATCCACGAGTTCCCCTTCTTATCTCTCCTAGTTATACCAAGCATGCCCCTCTCCATGCTTCTTTAAACTGTCTTCAGCCTTTGTATGTCTCTTTTAGTTAAGTTCCACATCTCTGCACCATACGTAAGCACTGGAAGAATGCATTGATCAAACACTTTTCTTTTAAGACATCATGGCATATTGCTCTTGAAAATTATGCTTCTTCTTCCAATAGCTCTCCAGGCAAGTTTTGTACGCCGATTAATTTCTTCGTCAATGTGACCCTCACTTGATATCTGCTGTCCAAGATAAACATACGTATCTGTTATCTTCATTTTTTTCTCCATCAATCGATAAATCTTCATTTCTTGTAAAAGCATTGAACATCACTTTTGTTTTCTGAAAGTTCATTTTTAATCCCACTTCTTTACTCTTGTCGGCAAGTTCCTGGATCATACTCTGCAGCTCTGATGGGGTAGTTGCAAAAATGACTACGTCATCAGCAAAACGAAGGTGTGTTAGATAATCTCCATTAATCTTTATCCCTTTGTTTTCCCAGTTCAGTAATTGAAAGACATTTTTCAATGTTGCTATAAAGAGCTTCGGAGATATGGTGTCGCCTTGTCTCACTCCCTTTCCAATTTTTATGTGTGTTGTATTTTCAAACAGCCGAATCTTTGCACTTGCATGTTCATAGATGTTATTAATAATATTAATGTATGCGTCTTCAATACCGCAGGATTTCAGAGCCATTGTAACTGCTGATGGTTTCGCCGAATCAAAGGCTTTTTCATAATCGATAAAAGCCATGCACAATGGAAGTTCACATTCTCTCGCTCTTTTAATTAGTTCTCTCAGTACGTGGATATGATCTATTGTGCTGTAGCCTCTCCTAAATCCAGCTTGTTCTCTCGGTTGAGCCATGTCCTGTGTTACCTTCAAGCGATGTGAAATAACTTTACTGAAGATTTTATAAACCACTGAGAGGAGGCTGATAGGTGTGTAGTTCCTGAGATGATCAATGTCACCTTTTTTATGTAGCAGGATCATTGTAACATTGTTCCAATCCTCAGGAATCTTCCCTTCATTAAGGCATCGAGTGAAAATTTGGCGAGTACTGTTTCAGTTTCTCCAATTGCTTCTTGTATGATGTCTACAGTAATTCCCTCCTCTCCTGGAGCTTTCCCCCGCTTCATGTTCTTGATTGCATGAGCAACTTATGCTAGGAGAACTGGAAGAACTCTGGTACCTTTCATGATGTCTGGAGTACATGTATCATACCTATCATATAATTTGGAGTAGAAATCTTTCACTCGTGTCATAATTTCGCCTCTATTTTTTGTTACAGAACCATCTTCTTTTCTCAGAGCCATAATCTGTTTTCTTTCCTTACTGAGATGCCCCTTTGCTATATTTAGCATTGTTCCAATCCTAGGCTGTGGTTGTTTTCAATTGCTTTCCTCACTAGCTCACAGTTGAATTTCCTTATGTCTTCATTGATACTATTTCGTACTGTCTTGCATAGCTCTATATATTCCACTTTGGAAGTCACATCTTCTGTAGTTGCCCTCATCTCTTTTCTTTTTTGCATCAACATTTTGGTTTTTCCTGATAATTTGTTCACATGCAACTTGTTCTTAGACCCAGCTAATTTTGCTGCTGTTTCCATAAGAGCTTTGGTTACTTTTTAGTTTACTTTCGAAATATCCATTTCTTCCGATGTTAGGCCTTCTAAAGCAGAGAATCCGTTCTTCAGTTCCAACTTGGAAGTATTATGGTGTTTTTTAAGGTTGGTTATGTCAATACGTTTTGTTTGTTTTATGAGCTTGCCACGTTCGAGTTTAGTGTTGAGGTGCATCTTACATCTCACCAATCTATGGTCACTACCTGTGTTGAAATTGTTCAGCACATTGCAGTCTTCGATGACGAATTTTTTCTTACACATAATAAAATCAATTTCACTTGTCGTCCCAATTGGATTTCCCCATGTCCATTTCCTGTGTGGCTATTTCTTGAAAAAAAGTTCAAGATGAAAAACCCTTCTGCCTCTGCAAACTCAACGAGAGTATTTCCACGTTGGTTTCTGTTGCCGTGACCGAATTTACCTACTAAAGTTTCATTCTGTTGCCGTTGCCCTATTTTTGCATTCAAACCTCCCATAATTATCTTCAAGTGCTGCTTACCTTTATTATTTAGATGACGAATTTCTTCATAAAATTCTTCAATTTCTTCTTCAGGATGACTTCTGGTGGGTGCATAGATTTGAATAATCTGAGCCTGGTATCTTCTCGAGAGTTGGATAACGAGTCGTGCAGCTCTGTCAGAGGAACTTTCAACTTCAACCACTTTATCCTTCAGTTTCTTGTTTATTATAAATTCAACACCACTAGTTTTGCCAGTAACTGTCTCACGATAGTAGAAGAGATGCCCACTTTTCAGTTCAATGAGATCTTCTCCTTTTCTTCTTACCTCACTTAGCCCGACGATGTCCCACTTGATCCTTTGTAGTTCTTCTTCTAATTCAAGAAGCCTTGAATCAGAAGATAGGGACAGTCCATTATACGTAGCTAAGGTCAGCATCAAATGGCAGCCTAGTCCGGTCCTCCGAGGATTCCTAGCACCCTCTGCCTTTATGTCGCACTGGCCGCTGCCTTGGCCAGGTACATTCCAGCTGCCGGAGACTGAGGGCCAAGATTTATGTTGTAGAGTCATTTTGGAGATGTTTGGCCATAACTCACCACGCTGGCCAAGCGGGTTGGTGAGTGTAGGATAGCATTGCTCCTGATCCCGATGGTATAGTTATACCGCTATTGGCGGTCGTCAGAGCCCCTTTAGTGGGAACAGGATGCACCACGAGGAGGCGGGGTTGACATTTGTCAAGGAGAGGCTGTGATGTTACGCATCACCTGATCTTACATCCCGTTTTTTTTTATCTTTATATATGTATATATATATATGATCCACTAATATTCCTGTTTATTCCTAATGACCACAAATAACTTCGCAATTGCTTTGCCACTATATATTTGTACAAAGACATAAATTACCCAACTAATTCCAACATTTATTTCCTTTTTACGTCTTACTATATACCCAATTGTAGTCTCTACATCTTGCCAAAATGGTTTAAACACCCCTCCTCCTTATTATGCGTCACAGTAGATTATAAATAAATAAAACTGGAATTTTTTGTAAGAACTAAATGACGGAGATTACAATATTGTGCGGAGATTTCGAAATCGGTACAGTGATACCGTAGAAAGCATTCTAAATTTTCGTTCCCAAATTTTATTTGAGACATTGCCAGGTTGAATGGTATCTAAACAGTTTGTAATGATAAACCACTGAGAATTTAAACACCGTCTTAATATCTGGAAGCCAATTATTATTTGAAAAAGACAGGATATCATCCCAACCACTAGAAATGTGAAAACAAACCGTAATCAGTAGGATCTTCCTGGTGCATTGCATGTGACCAAACCTTTTTTTGAATAGGATTTTTATAATCTACGGAATGGGATAATATAGGCATGGACCAAGTGTCATGTCTTATTTCAGCGCTTTCCTGAAAAACATCTCGTCGGAAAGGGATCTAAATGATTAGATCATTGTGTCCAAAAACAAACGCACCTGTAGTTTTGAGGAGTCCTTTCTGGTCCTTTAAGTGATAAATGAAATCGAATAAGCGATTAAAAGCTACGCTAGTATTGCTTTCTGATTTCAATTCTCACAGCATGATTCTGCAAAGCCTAACTCCAAGTTATATAGAAAAGTAACAGAAAGCTGTAGATCGGTTGGACATACGTGAAATATCTTTCATATAAGGAAAAGAAAGAAATGTTTTTCTTAATACTAAAATGGAAGATAGATTATTATAACACTACGGATCGGGGGCAGCCACGGATTATCGCTGAATCCGACGATCGATTCATTAAGATATCTCTCCTTGGTACACAAGTTCCATTAGGCCGAGGCATGTTACAATCATTGTCTCCACATTTGGGAGTTAGTGGTTGCCTTCCGATTTGATTCCACCGCTTTGAGACAAAGGGAAGTACCAAAGTGGAAGCTTAAATGAGGAAGCATCTGCAAAAGGTGCCCGTGTGATGGAAGAATTCGAGATAACATGAGACAGGCATTCTAACTTCTTACATGTGTTTTCGTGACTGAAAACACTCACACATAGTGGACCACATGCCAAGATGAGACAACGAAATTAAGCTACGCTGAGTCATTTCGCTGTATTACCTATTTCCCCTTTCACGTGACTCGTTCGTAACAGTACGCATTTAAATAATCTATCTGTCAACACATGCTCATCAAATTGCGACTTAAAAATGCTTCCTGTTGGAATATTTTCTATGATATGCAGGTTGCATCTGTTAATCTTAAAAAATATTCTTTAGTTATACGATTGAAACCACGAATACAATATTTTATACAGTTTCTAATTTTTACGAAGAAAACATTTCATGCATGTTGAAGAAAATACGATTCTGTTGTATATTTGTGAATCCCGTAGCTCCCTAAAAATATAATAAAAAAACAACAAACTAGAATTAGGAAAAGTAGTACTTAAATACGAAGAGAGGACTGTATCCCGTGTATTCAAATTATTTCCAGAAGGTTTCTATAAAAACGTAAATATAGAATGAATTGCCAAAAGTCAGCACCCGCTTCCAAATTGCCTTTTTGACAACTTCGGTCCATGGCCTCATATGATCGGCGCCACAGCCCAACCTTACACTCAGTTAGTAACAACTGGTACAGTGACTCATCGGAACACGACATATGTAGCCATTCTTCCAGGGTCCAATCACCGTACAGTGACTCATTGGAACACGACATATGTAGCCATTCTTTCAGGGTCCAATCACCGTACAGTGACTCATCGGAACACGAGATTTGTAGCCATTCTTCCAGGGTCCAATCACGTACAGTGACTCATCGAAACACGACATATGTAGGCATTCTTCCAGGGTCCAATCACCGTACAACGACTCATCGGAACACGACATATGTAGCCATTCTTCCAATGTCCAATCACCGTACAGTGACTCATTGGAACACGAAATTTGCAGCCATTCTTCCAGGGTCCAATCACCGAACAGTGACTCATCGGAACACGACATATGTAGCCATTCTTCCAGACTGCAGTCACCGAACAGTGACTCATCGGAACACGACATTTGTAGCCATTCTTCCAGGGTCCAATCACCGTACAGTGACTCATCGGAACACGACATATGTAGCCATTCTTTCAGGGCCGAATCACCGTACAGTGACTAATCGGAACACGACATATGTAGCCATTCGTTCAGGGTCCAATCACCGTACAGTGACTCATCGGAACACGACATATGTAGCCATTCTTTCAGGGCCGAATCACCGTAAAGTGACTCATTGGAACACGACATATGTAGCCATTCTTCCAGGGTCCAACCACCGTACAGTGACTTGTCGGAACACGACATATGTAGCCATTCTTCCAGACACCAGTCACCGTACAGTGACTCATCGGAACACGACATTTGTAGCCATTCTTCCAGGGTCCAATCACCGTACAGTGACTCATCGGAACACGATATATGTAGCCATTCTTCCAGGGGCCAATCACCGTACAGAAACTCATCGGAACACGACATATGTAGCCATTCTTTCAGGGTCCAATCACCGTACTGTTACTCATGGGAACACAACATATGTAGCCATTCTTTCAGGGTCCAATCACCGTACAGTGACTCATCGGAACACGACATATGTAGCCATTCTTCCAGACTCCAGTCACCGTACAGTGACTTATCGGAACACGACATTTGTAGCCATTCTTCCAGGGTCCAATCACCGTACGGTGACCCATCGGAACACGACATATGTAGCCATTCTTTCAGGGCCGAATGACCGTACAGTTACTCATCGGAACACGACATATGTTGCCATTCTTCCAGGGTCCAATCACCGTACAGTGACTCATCGGAACACGACATATGTAGCCATTCTTTCAGGGTCCAATCAACGTACAGTGACTCATCGGAACACGACATATGTAGCCATTCTTTAAGGGTCCAATCACCGTACAGTGACTCATCGGAACACGACATATCTAGTAATGCTTTCAGGGTCCAATCACCGTACAGTGACTCATCGGAACACGACATATGTAGGCATTCTTCCAGGGTCCAATCACCGTACAACGACTCATTGGAACACGACATATGTAGCCATTCTTCCAGGGTCCAATCACCGTACAGTGACTCATCGGAACACGATATATGTAGCCATTCTTCCAGGGGCCAATCACCGTACAGCAACTCATCGGAACACGACATATGTAGCCATTCTTTCAGGGTCCAATCACCGTACTGTTACTCATGGGAACACGACATATGTAGCCATTCTTTCAGGGTCCAATCAACGTACAGTGACTCATCGGAACACGACATATGTAGCCATTCTTTCAGGGTCCAATCACCGTTCAGTGACTTATCGGAACACGAAATATGTATCCATTCTTCCAGGGTCCAATGACCGTACAGTGACTCATCGGAACAAGACATATGTAGCCATTCTTTCAGGGTCCAATCACCGTACAGTGACTCATCGGAACACGACATATGTAGCCATTCTTCTAGGGTCCAATCACCGTATTCACAAGCCCAGTAAGGCGATGTGTTCGATGTCGTGGTGTTAACAAAGCAACTCTGGTCAGTCTTCTGCTCCCATACCCCATGGAATCTAAATTACGCTGAATCACCTGATGGATATGTCTCTGGTACCTCCTTCATTGAATATGGATTTTATTTGAGCCCGTGTCGCTTGTCTGTTAGCATGGACAATCCTCGTAGACGCCGCTGGTCATGGTCATTCAGCACCCGTAGTCTGCCATTGCGCTGTCCAAGGTGGGCGGTAATGCCTTCTGTGAGGTATTCTCGGTACACGTGTGGCACAGTGGATCGAGGAATATTGAATGTTTGCACATCTTCGGAAATTGGATGTCCCATCAGGTTGCCTCCTACTACCATGCGTCGTTCAGATAATTAAAGTTGTCTTGCCATAATCCTACTGGCGGTTGTTCAACCACGAGATTACGCATCGCAAGTGATAAAAATCATGGCAAGCGACGAAGTCTTTATTCGACGGCTGCACCAGTTAAATATTTGCATACTCTATCTCATAAGTTTGGCACTTCAGTGTACAGACGTCTTGTTTTTCGATTACATGGATGTTATTAAAATTAATATACTTCATTTGCAATATTTTTACCTTTCTGACGATTTATTTGCGATTGTATCCCATTAGAAATTGTTTAAAATTTCCCTAGAATGCTGCTAGGATTAGCATATATATTTTTCTTAATTTTTTATTGTGTTTACTAAACTGCTAAGCTCATATCTTGAGAGTATAGCTAAAATTTAATTTTTCACAAATTACAAATTTAAAACATTTTTATTTTCCGACATATTTAATTGAAATAGTAAGTTTTAGAAACCGAGAATTTATAAACAATCATTTAATCATAAAAAGTATGTACATTAATTATTATTCATTTCTAATTTTGTTTTTAGTATAATTGCGTGAATTCTTTGCAATGTTCGCCTTTAGTCAGGCTTACCAATGGCAAAAAAATTGTGTATCATCTTTTGTGTATTCTGAATAACCCAGTGGCTTGGCAATGGTGCTATCCAAATATGAAGATAAACTCAGTGACACATTTCCACTAGCAAAAACGTATGCCCAATTGTTTTCTTATGTGGGTTAGCTTTCTTAATGGCAAGTGCGGAAAGATAACAGTCGTGTTTCAGCCTTCCAAACGACACTAGTTGCTAGATATCCTTAATATTTTATTTATAAGATATGACCATGAAATAACTTTTTTATAGACGTTTTCTTTTTTGTCTGAATACTATCCATAAAGATGTTGTTCGAGATGTTTCGAAAGAACAAACTAATCCTGTCTGATGTGCCGTGCTGCGAAGGTCTACAGGCTGAGACCTATATGCTTTCTATCAGGTTGTAAAGAAAATATCCGGAAAAGAGAGAAGCATGTATTCCAAGCTTAAAAAATCGTACCAAACACTTAATCCAATTGTCCAGGTAATCCCAATTTTAACAGATGACCTTGTTCCACCGATCTACGAATTTAAATATCCCATTGCGATAGAAGACAGGCGAGCAGGAATGGAAGAATTAATGTATGCAACTTTTCACATTATCGTAAATAGCAAAGTTTTTCTCAGCGAGAAATTTTGACACAGAACGGAAGACATGAATATCGTACTGGGCAAGGTCAGGGCAATAAGGGAGGTGCAAAAATATTTCCCATTCCAACACGTGCAATTTTTTCTGAGTCCGCAAACCGATCAGCGGACAAGCGTTTTCATGTTGAAAAACCAATCTATGGCGAGTAATCAACGCTTGGCACTTATCTTGTAGTGAAGTGTTGAGACGGTCCAACTGTTGGATGTAAGTGTCCACTGTGATGGTTTTGTTCCGCGGTTCATGGTGAATCGTACGGCGACAATACCATCAACAACTAAGCAACTCCTTCCGTCCATGAAGGTGTGTGTTTTAGCGACCTTCTGTGGAGGTTGTGTCTGCTTGGTCCATGCTCTTTGTCGTATGACATTCGCGTATGTTACCCCTTTTTCGTCACCCGTGACCAACAGTTGCGAAAATGCCTCCCGTTTTTCTTTTTCACGCAGAACAACAGCAATAGAGAAGCGTTGTAGTCGATTCTGGTCAGACAAAGAATGGGTTACACATTTGTACAGCTTATGCGAGTATCCTAACTTCCGAGATCGGGAGTTAATGGTCGTTCTTGAGAACTTCAGTTACTCCACCAGTTCCCGTAGCGTTGCATAAGGCTTAGTGGATAGCACGTGCTGCGGTATATCATGTTCAATCTTACAGGGTCTGCCACTTCTGGGCGAATCCGATATATCCCGTACACGAGTGTCGAATTTCCTGTACCATTCATTGCAAATACTCTGTTCGTTGATACCGTCACCTGATGATTTTCGCAAATTTTCCAAGTGCTTCCATAACTTTCACGCGATACCAATATTAACAGAGCAACAATACACGCACACATTCTGCCGATACCGCCACAGTATCGTTGCCAAAAGCAAATGATATTCACCACCACAGCGTATGTTCTGCCCTTAGAATCTAATCTTTCGCGCACACCACTCTGGGATATTTACGTCACCACAGGCCCTCCGTATCTTGCATTACACCGGCCACATGCGATTTGTTCCAAAAACATTCTTCACAACCGGATATTTTTACGAAATTTATGCACATCTTGTTCGTTCCCCATGAGGTTTCTCGGCTTGCAAGAGAGGTTGCATGTATTGTTAGGAAGTTGGCATCCATATGCTGTGTGTTTGATAACCTGAATAAGTTTCGGCAATTATTACTTCCGTTTCTTGTGTGAATTTTGTTTCGGGTATATTCAAATCAACGTTAACTTATCTTGTATGAAAGAACGCACAACTGCTTGTTTTTCTTCAGTATTTACACGTAATTCATAATTTCACCGAGACAGATTTTAGATTTTCCTGCTCCCCTGCCGGTACAAACAGCATGATTTTGCTTTTAAAAGAATACCAAAGAATCAATAATAAAAGGAATTATGACTTCTGTTAAATCTTTGCGCATTACAAGCGGTTCTTTACCTTCAGCAAAATGTCCTGTATTTGATATAAACGGATGCTTATCTTGTTTATTGGAGTTATATCAGATCTGAATTCAGATAACTTTAAATAATTGTACTCTTCTTGAAAGAGTCAATGGGCGACAGTGCTGTTTTCAGCATTTATAACTATGCACTTGAAAGCGATCAATCGATGCAAATGTCTTTGGAGTCTGTGTTTTTTTTAGCTAACTCTAGAACTTTGCGTTTATAGATCCCGAGTAACCTTATCAGTGGTGCTCGATGCCGAAGCAGAAATGTAAACGTAGTTTTTTCAAATGATGAATGAAGCGAAACAAAGCATCGAGCTGACGATTTTAAAGGGAAATGATTGCTCATTATTGGTTTGAATTATTATTGCGGAGGAGGAGAATTATATTTCGGTAATGTTTCTTGAAAAAAACAATTTCGTCTGGACTCAGCTTTTTTTCAACCTATTCCATGCCATCGGTATAGCATAACGATTCCTAATTAGACAATCTATTTAATAGAATGTTTCTGTATTGAAGATACTATTCTTTTGATCAGTAGAAACTGGATTCTCGGAATGTAACTGACCTAAAAATAACTGTTTTCATTTGTTAATCGGAAATTGTGAGAAACACTGAATCGGGGTTATAATGTTTTTTTAATGGGAAATATGAAACAACCGCAAGGGAAAATTATAAAATAAATATCAATTTATGCAACATAGTGCTAAAACTTGAAATCCTGTTGGTGAAGCATAATGCTTAAATTTGAACGCCATCGATACAAAACATTAAGGGCCTTTGTCGACATGCATCACCAAATTTCCGCGCATATCGGATAACAAATCCAGCTGGACAATTATATTTTCCTGAAGGTTTTTTAACATGGTAGAGGCTTTTCTTATGATGAAAGATTCTGCACCACAAGCAAAATCTGGGAAGAACAGTGTGAGAAGTTCTCCTGATATGAGTTTGCAACTTCTGGTATTGAAATTTGTTGTAAATGATAAAATATTGGAGAACACACAGTGCAATGGTGTAATTTTCTGTGTTTTTCCAATAATTCGAAGTTTTTGATTGTGCTGAATGCTATAAGATTTCAATTGAGGAGTATGATGTTGTTGTTAGTGCGGTTTTCAGTGTTATGAAAGCTACTGAATACAAGAATGAGTCGACGACTCTTTCGGGGCAGCTGTTAATACTTCATTTAAAATTCTTGGTAGAAAACCGATGTGTCCATTGAGATAGATGTGTCGTTCGATTCTTTCGAAATGGTATAATAAGCAAAATGAGTCGTTCGTGAACGATTCTTCCCGGCAAAAATTTGATTCAGCAAAATAGTCGATTTCCAGAACGAATCAGCCATGAATATTTTTCACAAGACATCAAAATTTAATCATTATGTCACAGTAAGGTTCATGTTCGGATCAGAAAATCCTACTTTATTCAGAAATATACGAAATTATTAAATGACTTGACCGTTTCAAAATGAACTTATATGAAAACTAAAGAAACGAATTCGTATAAGAATTAAAAACAAATTTTAACTAAAAAGTCGTCTGCTAAACCCGAAACTATCAACGAACGAAATGATCCAACTAAGAATCATTTCACAATCACAAATCGTTCTTTTAAGCAAACGAATCACCCGAACAAAACGATTAAACTGGAATCGATTACCAAGAGACGAATCGTTCTTCAAACTGGAAGTATCACCAAAAGAATCAATTCGAGCGACACTTTTTAGTAGGTCGAATCGAAATAATCGATTATTTCAATAGAATCGTTTAGCCCATTTCTGCACATAACCCAAAAGTGTTAGTTCTGCAGACTTTCAGATACCTGCTCTGTCTAATGTTTTTTTTTTCAATTACTAATTCCGCCATTTTTCACAGGTTCGCACATTTTAAACCTGGTTTGCATGTTGTCCCTAGTTTAAAATATAATATATGTTGCTATATCCAGCAACAAATCCTGATCTGTCAAGACATACTCTTCAAATTTCAATTTCCATGCCTTTCTAACTTACTTCTTTTTATTTTAGAGTAAGCCGAAATTTTCCATAGCCTGCATTTTTCAGAAGATATCACTTGGAAGATCGAAATTATGATTTTATCAAGTTAATTCGTTTTTTCCTGTTGTAAAGGACAACAAAAAATGTAGTTAAATGAATTCCACTTCGTATTTGAGCAAAGTTTAACATGCTTGTCATTTAATTTTGAGTTTCATACATATGTGTGTTTATACACTCCTTCATTACAGGAGAAAAACTTAAATTAATTAATTTTATAAAAACAAATTTATTAAATAAAATTTTATAATGAAAAAAAATTAATCAATCATTTGACATCAACATGAGTTACTTTCAAATATGCATGTGAATAAAAGAATCAAAAATCCATATTTTTAATACCGCAGTATATTTCATGAATAGAATTTCTCCACATCTTTTGTCTGAGAAAGGCATGGAAGTCTGAATTGAAATTAGCGCTTACTGAAATATGAAAACTGCTGTTCTTTACCTGCAAAAAACAAAACAAAAAAAAAACACGATGGCTCTCAAGGAATATTTGGGAAGTCCCATAACCATGCACAGAGCCTTTCTGAAAACATAGAAGTATCTGATTAAGGAACATATATTGCTTTCAGTTTAATTTTTGTAAAAGAAAATATGTTAAAAATATATTTCTTTCTCGTAGATCACTAGCTTCTGAGAATTAAAAAAAACCCTGTAGTTTATTATCATATCAGTGTGTTTTTCATTTGGCAAATACAAGATATAGTGGTGTAATGATTTTGTACGGGTATACCAAGATTATTAATTTTCAGTTTGATGCCAAAGGTAGAGTGTTGAATCGTTAAATTAGTGTTTATACACTATTGATTCCAGATTGTAAGGACTTCTTCAGAAGCCTTCCTTATTATTTATCAGGAAATTATGGCTTCCTTTCTATTAAAGGGAGCTTTAATACAATCTTCGATGTATTTCTAGGAAGGAGTCAGTCGAAGTACTCCGATGGAAGTAGAACTTCATTCAAAACAAGGGAATTAGCAAATAATTTACATTACCAGAAGAGAACATTAAAACAAACAACTCCAGGATTTACCAGGTAAACTAGAGGCTTAGCCTCAAGAAATTACGATGTTTTTACCCAGGATGTTAAAATTCTGGAAGTTATAGGTATAAGTATAGTTCATTCAAATGCACAAACTTTGTACATTTGGGATCATTTTATGTTAAAGTAGAAAATAGAGATAAATAACACCACTAGTAGAGGTAAAACGCCTTGGAAAATAAACCTTTGCACTTGAAAATGGAAAGTACACAGACAGAGTTAAATTAATACATAACAGAGCTTCTTGAAGAAAATAGCAACAAATAAAAAAATTGGTAAACTTTAAAAAGAAATTGAGTCAGTATTGAAAACTACAAGGAAAAGAAATCGAAGAAGAAAAAACAATTTAATTTCGTTTTTTAATAAAAGAAAACATTCAAAATTTGCAACCAATGTAGATAATTAAATTAAAGAAAGAAATTATAGAAATAACCAAGAAAACTGGTTTAAATAACAGAGAAAAAATACTAATTACAGACTTGGAAACAAAATAAATATGGTAAACGTATATCAGAAAAATAATAGAAAATATAAGGTCATGGGTTTATCTTTGATTTATATTGACAATCAGAGTAAAATTGATAACACACTCTCTGAAGCGAACAGATTTTTTTTCAAAATTCATAGGAGAAACAAAACAGAGAGGTTCACAAGATAAAGAACTTTGTTAACGTCCCACAAGTAGCAGAAGAGAAAAAAATAATATGTTTGGAAATGAAATAAAAGTAAGTGAAATACAGATTGCCATTAAAAAACAAAAGAATCAGGGATCATCAGGACCACATGGCATAATGGCAGAATTTTTATAAGAGGTTTAAAAGACAAATTGGAGCGTTCTTTGCACAAATGTATAACGAAATATTACAGAAAGAAATTTCAAGTGATTTTAAACAAGGATATATTAAATAAATTAAAAAAGGAAGATAGTAATGAAATAGATTTTAATAAAATAAGACTGATTACTCTACTAAATGTCGATTACGAAATAATGGTTCCAATCCTTAACAATAGACTTCGAAAGGTATTAAATAATGTAGTTGACACACAGCAATATTGTGCTATTCCCAAAAGAAATGTACTTCCACCTTTGCAAATTTAGATTTTACCTTTAAAAGGGAAACATGTTAAAAGTATGGGTGTTATTTTTATGCTTAGATCACTGCCCTTGTCTTAACAATACATGATTAGCGAAGACGTGCCGACTTCTTTCGGCCGTTGTAAAGTGTAAAACTACAAAACTTTTGCACAGATCCAGTTTCATTACTAAATCGCTTACCCCTTAAAAGACAAATTAGGTACGGGAATTGCGTCACTACTCCAAATTATTAATTCTGAAGAACTTTTGTATCCTCATAAATAGGAACCTCTGTATCTATCATGATAAATCAAGTACATTGATTATCTGTCAAGGAAGAACTGTCCAATGATGCAAATCAACACATCAAAGTAGTGTTTTGAAGAAAGACAATTCCTTCTGCATAAAATTTAAAGCATTTTTGTGTCCGATGGAGTTTTGGTTTCATTCTATTAGCTCACGTTTGCGTGGGCGCCTGCTAGTGTCCATGTCGCGACAGCTTATGGAAGAAATGTGAAATTTGAGAAACCACGACCTAAGTGTAAGGAAGGCAGATAATATTTCTCTAAAATTTACTTCTTCTGACGATTGAGTAGCTGGAAACGAGGAGACATATGGGCTCTCAAAGTCATTGGCTGACTCTTGAATGTGTTCTTGAAGTTCGTTGCAATTCTCTCCATTCACACAAAAAAATATGCGTAGAACAAAGCACGACATCAGAAAAAAATAAGGATTGTGGAACCACGTCCCAAGTGTACTGAAGACAGATAATCATTCTCTGAAATTTGCTTCTTCCAACCACTGGGTTGTCCGAAACGAGGAGATATATCCGCTGTGAGGGAAATTGGCCGACCCTGGAACATGTACTTTAAGCTGTTTGGAACCTTCTCGGTTCACACCGCGAAATACACGTAGCCTAAAACGGCATACTAAGGAAAACTGAGAATTGTGGAACAACGTCCGTAGTGTAAGGAAAATGTGGTTCCGCAAATCACAATCCTCCCCTGAAGCATTATTTTCCCGACACCTTCGCCTTCCAAAACAATGAGAAATAATTAAATCTAAAAATCAGAGGGTGTCCCTTGAATGTATGCGCAATACTACTCTCCCTCTTTAATATTTGATTACCAGCCAGCGAATTAGAGAGATTGTTGCTCAAATTTGTTGCCCGTAAGTTGGTAGCAATCCTTACCTTTCATACCGCGAAATACACGTCCCCAAATCACGGTATTGAGAAGAATATGAGAATTTCGCTACCACGATCCAAGTTTATGAGAACATAGCTAATTTGTCTAAAATAAAAATTCATTAACAGTTGCTCCGGTTTTTCCGTGCGATTTCGCAATCTGTCTCCCTGAGAAAGTTCCACAACTGGTAACCCAATAAAAGTTTAATTGTTCCAAATGAGATTAAATCTATGCAAATTATTTATGTAAGGAAGTGTTAGGGTATTTGAACATTAAATGTTTTGAATGCAGCATCAGATACTCCGGCGCTATTGCTTGCAAAATTATGTGCAATACCCTCTTTAATTTCTAATTACTAGCCAGCGAATTAGAGAATTGTTGACAAACTTGTTGCCCGCCATGGGTAGTATATTTGAAGGAATAAAGAATATTTCGTTAAATTTGCCATGTCCTGCAGAGAACAATGTACACATTTTGTATTTGTAATGTTCAAGTCGGGACTATGTTGTTTTAAAAAAAAACATGTTAATCGAAATTTTTTGTCGTGTGGTATTTGAATTATAATGGCCTAGTTAAAGAGGCTGGCTAACAAATCATATTTCTGAAAGCAAAACAAATAGTTTAAGGGGGATTAAAATTATAATTTTTTTTCTAGTTATGTACTGCTTGCTTTAAATGTGCCTTTTTCTAAATTTAACGGAGAAGCACACAAGTCAGAAATTTCAAAGCAATTTCTTCCAGTTTTCTGAATACTAAATGAAAATGGTAGAAATTTAATTTGGTTTCATTTTTATGAATACTAAATATGCAAAAAGTTTGAAAGGGAAGTCCCTAGCTGAAAGTTGAAACAAAAGATGTTATTATAAGAGAAACGAAAAGATATAACAGAAACATAAAGATGCAATTATAAGAGAAACTACAAAAAATTCAGTGAACCTGAAGAAAGAGGAATTAGCCATAACGTCAGCAAAAACGAACGTGTGTTGAACTGAACAAAAACATTTAGTGCACCTGAAGAAGGAGGATCTATCCCAAACGTCAGGAAAAACGAACGTGTGGCCATTTCAAATATAATAATCACAATCCAATCAGCTATTTTTTAGCTACGTTTTGGAGCGGAATTTGAGGAATTTTTTAACTTTCATCAGCCCTGAATCTGCAAATGTGAAATAATCATCGAAGAAGAAGTTCTTTCGATAAATCAGTCAAACCCTGCACCTGTCTTTGTTTCATTGCTGCTAACAGAATCTAATAACAGTGTGATTCCATAATAAAAATGAGATGATTTCAATCACACGGCAGGGGAAAAGAATGAGGAATATCATTTGAATATGTCTTATGTGTGGCATTATAGTTTTCCGAACTGCAGACGTGATGGATATTTCACGTATTCTGCTCTTTCTCTGATGCAAAAAGGAATAACACGGGTCGTCCTAGTATTCTTCTGAAAATCCGTCTTTTAAACTTTGTACACCCTGTAACTTTTGTAATGGGCATGGAGAACGTTCGTTTTACAAGTAAAGGCTTTGAGGAGCGTATAAATGCTCAAATTGGATGTGTGCGAAGAAAACACAAATCATTACTTACGGTCTGGTACCCATATATAAAGCACAGGTATTGTGTCCCGTCATGTGATACTCTGAAGTTTGAAATGCCAGTAAACAGAGTATGTGTTATCTCATTGGAAACCTGTCCCGAAGTATTAATCATTGTTAACAGCCTCAACGTCACGCTAACCAATTAGGTGCTGCGTGGGAATCTGGTGGCTTAATCGCCATAACTACGAAATATTTCGTATTTCAATGAGCTGTGCTCTACCCGCAACTTGCTAGCTGTTGGTGGCTTTCGCCCTTCGGACCACCACTGATCATGAGCACCCCACAAGCCTTGGTGTGCTGGAAATTCTCTGACGAAGTTGTCTAACAATAACAATTTGGTCTTTGTGGAACTCGCTAAAATTCGTTGTCATCAACTTTTGGAGAACACTGAAAGAATTACACCAATTAATGGCACTTTGAATCAGTTATAATTTATACCTCTCCATGACCATAACCCACATCGTCGTTTACGGTGGAATGCTTTGATTTGCAAAAGACAGGCTGTTCATATTTAGGCTCTTCTGTGAAAACAAAAATCTGTGAAATGTCCTCCTCATTTAGATATGATTTCTGTGATTTAACTGAAAATTCACCTGATTGTTTTCTTTAATTATAATTTGTATTCACTGTGAAAAGTATTAGAATTTTTACCTCCATGATTTTATGGGTTCGCAGAACATGAAGTACACTTTGAAGGCTGCAACACTTTAAAACAAGAAAACAAGTTTTGCTTCCCCATCGCTCTTACAAGAGAAGAACGGCCAGCACGAAGTTTAAAATTCATTTTTCAGGATATTGACAAACCACGTACTTCCAGTTTGGTTGAACATACTGTTTATAATAAATTTGGAGTATGCTTTGATTGTTCCGCTATATGTCCATGTAATTTTTTTTGTAACAAACATGTCCGTTTGAAGCAAACATAAATGCCCTAAAACAGAAGAGGATGGACAAATACTTGTATATTTTTAAGTACAGCAAGGATCTGTAAATGCAGATGATTTTAAGAAAAAGAGCATTATCTACTTTTCCTTTCAATTTTGCCTAAATCATGATTTTGACTGCGCATTTTAAGCACCTGTAACTAGAAAACGTAATGTGCTTTTAAAATGCAATATTAGATGTCCGCCGATCAAAATTTAATTGCAGCATTATTTAAAATATGTTTTATCATATTATTATGCCAGTATACGTATTCAAAATATATTGATTCTGCTAGTTTGGAAACGAATGACGTCACAATAGAATTTTGTAACTTAATTCCCCCTCGCATACTGAGCAGATACGCAGGACATTAACTGAAAAACATAGTAAATATACAATGGATGTTTACACATTTTTAGAACGATTTTCCAGTAGTAGTATAACTAATGTTTAAAATAAAATTTTTTTTTCTTAAATGTTCTATGACAGCCCTTTCTCTGGACTATGAACCTACATCTAGATTTCCAAAACAGCAATGCATTTTTTAGAATTTGGAGTGTTAACTAATTCCACTCTGGTTATACTGCTTTTAATGCTCCAGTCGTTGTTTTCGGTCTTCGTTTACAAAGCGGTATTTTCTGCCGTCCGAATGCACAGTTGTCCACTGGTGACACATTGGGAAACTTCGCAAGAATATGATTAAAGATATACACTTTATTTCCGTCTGTTTTTTCATTTTTTTCAAGAAACACAAGGGTGGATTTTATTTTAGGAACGGTGGCCTACCGTGATTTTAACAACATGGGATGTTAAAATCACGATGACAGCAACAAGGAAAATCTTTCCGAAAATATTCTGGAGCATCTATATTCATTCAGAAATGTCTTCGTTATTTAGAAGACTGTTTCGTTTCATTAAAATGGATCATTTGTCAATCCTAGTCCGGCAGACAATGAATTTACTTTCTGTTGGACTAGCTACGTTCCATCTTGCAGGAAGCGTCAGTTTTCCGCTTGAAAAAAGTCTTGTCCGTATGATAAAAGACAACATAATGCCATTTTTTACTTTCTGTTGGACTAGGTACATTCCAGCTTGCAGGAAGTGTCACTTTTCCGCTTGAAAAAAGTCTTGTCCGTGTACTAAAAGACAACATGATGCCATTTTTTTTCATTTCGATCTGAATGTATTCTTTATGGGAATGTAATATATGCTTTTTGTGTTTTACATACTAATCTTAGTATGATATTTCGGTGCAGATACGTTGATGATACAGTTCTCGTCGTCAGATATTTCGCGGCTAATATTCAAAAAGGAAATCTCGAAATGTTCCATCGTGTAGCAGAAAGAAATTCAATTTTGGAATTCTTTTTTTTTTTTTTTTTTTGCTGTTGATCCTATTTTTTTCTAAATGGGATCAAGTACGTTTGTTAAAATGTTTACAATAAAACTTGCTTTTGTTTAATAGTGATTGGATTCGGCTGACCCAAAGACAGGTATTCCAAAATTTATAAGTCAGTGCACAGGTTCTGCTGTTATGGTTACGAGTACATGGTTACATAATATCTTTACATAAAAAGCAGTAATGCTGCAACCAGTACAGGAACACGTTAACCTAGTTTTTCTTAATTATTTCTTGTAGCCTTTCAGAACCGTAAAGTGTTTGACAGGCTATAAATTTGAGGGAATATAGATTTTATTCACGATGAACTGTGAAAACACAGAAGAAGCCACAGGACGTATTGGTAGTGTTATATTTCATTAAAAAAATCGCGATATGTACTATTCTAAAACATTTAATTCCGATTTAAAACATTTGAAATGAATGTATATCTACAGATGTGGGCGTAGAGATAAAACATTTGGATAGAAACTATGTATGAATGCATGCTAATCACACGTGGACGACTCATGTGTATACACAGGGTTTTTACGAATGAAAGAGGAAGATTCAACATTTTGTGAAACAAAAACTAATTGAGATTTTGACAAGCAATTGCACAGTTTTGTAGGGAGGCACTTAAAATTTTGTTACAGCAACTTACAGATGCTTAGTGGGTGTGCACCCTTAGACACAAAGCATAAACCAACGTGGTACCCTCTTTCGTACCATACACGCGTTAAAATATAGCTTCATAAAACCAAGCAACAGCTTTTATGATATATTGTTTCATATAAGCTAAATTAAGAGGAAGCGGAGGAACGTGTACCCTATCTTTGACACAGCCCATAATTGAAAGTCATAAGGGGATGGATACAGACTTAGTGATGGTCAACATTAGCGTAACATGTTGGCGACTATTACGCGGCCAAACCACTCCATGCTGTTCCAAAACGAAGAAGTGTTCTTCTCTAAGTTCAAATTACCGGAGTGGGTGCAGTTTTCCTTCTTTTAATACCCAATAAGGTCGATAAATTTAATATGCTCATTTACTGCGACAAACTTTATGGTAAATTACGCAGGAAAAGAAATCGTAAATTCCATTTGTTTTCTTATTTTGGGCTGCGCAATTACAAAACGCAAAACTCCTTCAGCTGACGCCTAACCTGCTGTTTGTGATACATTCTTAGCTGAATTATATATTTATTATAGTTTAGTTTTTATTCACTGTAATATTTTTTATTTTTGCATATAAAGAACACAGACGTACATAAAACTTGTGTGTGTATGTGTGTGAAGCAGAGGTCGATAGAGTGAGTGGGAGTGAATGTGTGAGGGCATCCGCCCAGGCATTAAATACTAAAAATTACGTTTCCCAAAAACAAATCGTCTACTTTCACAACCGGGGAAACAATATATCTGCTCTCCTAAAAGTATGTAAAATGTTAGTGGGAAACATTGCCGTTTTTTCGCATTTAACGGGCTGCGTCACACAATGAACAGTTATCACTACGTTCACTGAAGAAAGGACTAATGCACAGATTTCTTATATTATTAGCACTTAAGAGGAAAATGAGGTACTGAATGTTTTTTTCTAATGTCAGTTTCAGTATTATTTCCTTGACGTTTGAAATTTTGTGCACAAATGCGTGGAAGAGACGAGGACCGACCTTTTCTGAATATTAATTTAAATCTTTTTAAATTAATATTAGGTGGTCTTCATATAGAGAACACTTTTGAAGACGTTTCCGGTACCGCCCGTGTCATTCGCACTATTTTGGTAGAACCTGCTTAACTTCATCTTTAAACTTCAAAATTTTAGCTTACCAAACATCTGTTGTGGACGTCTTTTAAACTTAAACAAATGCCAAGAATTTCCCGAATCGGTATGTATCGGACCACAATATTTCCTAGTACCTGCTCACAAGAAACGTTAAACTTCAAAGGAATTAGTTTACCAAAAATGTGTTGTGGATTTATTTAAAAGTTAATCAGATGCCACGAAGTTCCCGACTTGGCATGTATCGTACCGCAATATTTCCTAGTACTTGCTCACTCACAACTCTAAACTCCAAAGGAATCAGCTAATTAGCTTACGAAAGTCTTTTGCGGATTTGTTTCAAACTTAATCTGATGCAAAGAAGTTCGCGAGTTGATGTGTATCGTACCGCACTGTTTCCTAGTACCTGCTCGCTCACAGCTGTAAACTTGTAAGGAATTAGCTTACGAAAATTGTTTTGTGAATATATTTTAAACTTAAAATGTTGCAAAAAAGTTTCCAACTTGGCGTGTATCGTTCCGCACTATTTACTAGGAACTCCTCACTCTCAGTTTTAAACTTCAAAAAAATTAGCTCACCAAAAATGTTTTGTGGATTTCTTTTAAACTTAATCAGATACCAAGACGTTATCGACTTGGCGTGTATCGTACAGCACTACTTCCTAGTAACTGCTCACTCGCAGTTTTAAACTTCAAAAGCATTAGCTTCAAAAAGTATTTTTTATTTCTTTTAAACGTAATCAGATGCTAAGAAGTTTTCTACTTGGCATGTTGTGCAAAGAAGTTCTCGACTTTGCATTAATCCTTGAACTGATGTTATATAATGATATATCCATATTGAAGCATTTTGCTGTGGTTTCACTTCCTCACAAAGACGAATCACAAACACATGTAAAAGATGAGCATGAGAGAATGTGTGTTTGTTCTTTCCTCATTAAACTTCTTAGCTCTATGTTCTTTCCTCATTGAACTTCTTAGCTCTATGTTCTTTCTTCATTGAACTTCTTAGCTCTATGTTCTTTCCTCTTTGAACTTCTTAGCTCTATGTTCTTTCCTCATTGAACTTCTTAGCTCTATGTTCTTTCCTCATTGAACTTCTTAGCTCTATGTTCTTTCCTCATTGAACTTCTTAGCTCTATGTTCTTTCCTCATTGAACTTCTTAGCTCTATGTTCTTTCCTCATTGAACTTCTTAGCTCTATGTTCTTTCCTCATTGAACTTCTTAGCTCTATGTTCTTTCTTCATTGAACTTCTTAGCTCTATGTTCTTTCCTCATTGAACTTCTTAGCTCTATGTTCTTTCCTCATTGAACTTCTTAGCTCTATGTTCTTTCTTCATTGAACTTCTTAGCTCTATGTTCTTTCTTCATTGAACTTCTTAGCTCTATGTTCTTTCTTCATTGAACTTCTTAGCTCTATGTTCTTTCTTCATTGAACTTCTTAGCTCTATGTTCTTTCCTCATTGAACTTCTTAGCTCTATGTTCTTTCTTCATTGAACTTCTTAGCTCTATGTTCTTTCTTCATTGAACTTCTTAGCTCTATGTTCTTTCCCCATTGAACTTCTTAGCTCTATGTTCTTTCCTCATTGAACTTCTTAGCTCTATGTTCTTTCCTCATTGAACTTCTTAGCTCTATGTTCTTTCTTCATTGAACTTCTTAGCTCTATGTTCTTTCTTCATTGAACTTCTTAGCTCTATGTTCTTTCTTCATTGAATTTCTTAGCTCTATGTTCTTTCTTCATTGAACTTCTTAGCTCTATGTTCTTTCCTCATTGAACTTCTTAGCTCTATGTTCTTTCTTCATTGAACTTCTTAGCTCTATGTTCTTTCTTCATTGAACTTCTTAGCTCTATGTTCTTTCCTCATTGAACTTCTTAGCTCTATGTTCTTTCTTCATTGAACTTCTTAGCTCTATGTTCTTTCTTCATTGAACTTCTTAGCTCTATGTTCTTTCTTCATTGAACTTCTTAGCTCTATGTTCTTTCCTCATTGAACTTCTTAGCTCTATGTTCTTTCTTCATTGAACTTCTTAGCTCTATGTTCTTTCTTCATTGAACTTCTTAGCTCTATGTTCTTTCCTCATTGAACTTCTTAGCTCTATGTTCTTTCCTCATTGAACTTCTTAGCTCTATGTTCTTTCTTCATTGAACTTCTTAGCTCTATGTTCTTTCCTCATTGAACTTCTTAGCTCTATGTTCTTTCTTCATTGAACTTCTTAGCTCTATGTTCTTTCTTCATTGAACTTCTTAGCTCTATGTTCTTTCCTCATTGAACTTCTTAGCTCTATGTTCTTTCCTCATTGAACTTCTTAGCTCTATGTTCTTTCCTCATTGAACTTCTTAGCTCTATGTTCTTTCTTCATTGAACTTCTTAGCTCTATGTTCTTTCCTCATTGAACTTCTTAGCTCTATGTTCTTTCCTCATTGAACTTCTTAGCTCTATGTTATTTCCTCATTGAACTTCTTAGCTCTATGTTCTTTCCTCATTGAACTTCTTAGCGAACTCCATTAAGCCTTCCACTGAAAATTTTCCCCCTTATCAGTAGCTTGCCCTCATATTAAATTCTTCTGAAGCCTGGGACACGTGCGATCGGAAACTACGCCTATACTTTTCAACATGATTGGCGATCATCGCCAAGCGAGTTTTGCGTTTGAATGCCACTCCGATCGAGGAAAGTTCATTTCTAGTTTTCTGTTCATACCACAGCCTCTTAAATCCCTTGTGCATTCCAATTTATTCGCTTCATACGTAGTGAAACACATTGAGTCACAATAAAATTCCAGAATAAATTTATAAAATGCAGTCATTAGGAAAAACATAAAAATAAGATACAACTTTACCAGAAACCTGCACTATAACGAAAAAAGCCAGAAACTACATATATGACTGTCCGAATCTACACGTTATGTTTACAAAATTGAAAAGTCAGTCCAGACAGCGTTACAGACTTAATTCTGACAGTCACATAGTTAACAGCAGATTTTACCTTTCAAAGTAATAGGTGTGAAATCTCATAATTCGACCAAACATTTTAGTAAATTAACACGTGGAGTAAAATAAAAAAATTGATCGGAAAAACCATACCTATATTACACATCTGTTATAATATTAGCACTCGACCGAACATATGCTAAGACCAGGGAATATAATAAAATGTCTAACAAAAGGGATTTAAAACACTGCATTGCTTTAAACGAAGATATATGATTATTTTTCAAATTTACTACTGAAGAGAGTACAGCCCAACACACATTTTGGTGTTTCAAAAGTTAGACATATTCTTGTGTATATTTGGGGCACTCATTCAAAAATGACATCAGCTTTGCCCTGTGAGCTATACTTTTGGAGGTGTGGCATAGCCACCTCCAAAAGTATGTTGATTCAGCTGGTCGTCCGTAAAAATATCGGCTACCATATAATCCCATGATCTGCAATTTTTGATAATACTGTGTTTTCGCAATAACCGATGTTATTAATATTACATACAATTAAAACAACCAGCTGTTACTAAATCGGTTAATTTCAACCCAAAAACATACGAACTGATCAGTCATTCAACATATATAACAAGCCTTTCTCACAGGAATTTAGAACTTTCTAGAGTAAGATCCATCGAAACAGCCCCACTGAAGGTTCCAGCAGCAATCTGCCATCATGTAGGTATCCCACATTCCCTGATATTTTTATCTTCCTCGTATTTATTTTCTGGTGAAATCTTTCTCCTTGCTGTTCGCTTAAATCAACGAGGTTTTCTGGAAAGAGATCTAGGTAGCTGTGTAGGAAATCATGGGCGACTCGTCAGATGAGGCAGATGAAGCGCAGCCTAACCAGAAATTGATCGCCCACGAAGAAAATGTTTACATATCTAAAATACAATGCGTCTTTACGTAAACATGTTAAATGAAATTCGGAAATTCATATTGTGATTCGTAAACTTTATTAAAATGAGCTTCAACCAAAGAATGAATTATTTTTCATGAGCATTAAGTTTATGAAGTTTGAATATTATTTGTTAGGACGTTGAAATGTGCATATTTTAAGATCCTGGAGAGACTATCTACAAGTTGTTTCTATCACAACAGACAGCAGACCTAGCGAACATGTTTAAACATGCAAACACAGGTTCACCTTATTACTTCCGGAAAGGATTTTGAGGCTAAACGTACCATCGTTTAAAGTCGACTGCCATGAATGTTTTTATTGGAGAACGTCAGTAATTTTTCTTATGGGAGCGGGGAGCCCGTAGGTTATGCCCACCTCTAATTTTGCAACGAACTGAATCTCTTCCGCCCTATAATTATGCCCACGATGGTCCAAAGTTTCCCTTTCACGAGAAGCTAGCTTTCAACACATTGACTTTGCAAAGTGAACAAAATATAATGTACAATATTATATTGTTGCTATTTACGTTTCTGGCAAAGAAGAGGTGGAATTTTTCAATCAAGATCTTTGTACACTGCTGGACAATTGCTAAGGACGGATCATAAACGGCTATATAGCGCATAAAAAAGTAAGTGTGGTTAGATGCCAAGTGAAATAAAATAATGTCAGAATTCCAGGACATTACAAGAAAGACAATTTATTGTGCTCTGAAATTCAGAAGGCTTTGGAACGTGTACAAGGGACAAATAGGCCATTTTGTGAAGAATACGTAAACGTGAAAATAATGCAATTACCGTCCGCAGGCGTTCCGGAGTAAGATGTCAATACGGGATATGGCCACCATGGAGGGCGATGCAAGATTCCACACGTCGTGTCATGTTTTGTACACCATTATTAAGCAGCTTTTGGGGTAATTTATCCCATTCCTCTGTCAGTGCCCGGATGAGGGTGTCCTTGTTTTTTGGAGGGCATTGGCGACTAGCAAGACTCCTCCCCAAAGCATCCTACACATTTTCAATGGGATTCAGATCTGGAGAACGTGCGGGCCATACGAGGCGTTCAATATCCTCGCTCTCAAGACACTCCTGGACAGCGACTGTTCGATGACATGTTGCGTTGTTGTCCTTCAAAATGAATCTATCACCGACAGCACCACGGAACATGCGAATATGAGGTAGCAGAACATCATTAATGTATCGTTGGCCAGTCATAGTCCCAGTTGGCAGTACATAGAGGAACGTACGGCCATTGATCATGATGCCAGCTCATACCATGACACTACATCTCGGATATCGGTCCCTTTCCTGTATGTTTGCTGGACAATATGCAGTACCACTATCACGCCAGATCAGTTGTCGTCGACAATCAGACGATAGACTGTATCTACTCTCATCTGAGAAGAGGACAGCAGACCAGTCGTTATCAGTTCAATTGCGATGTTGATGGCCCCATTGCAAATCGGCTGTACATTGACGTCTGGACAATGGGATGCACACAACAGGACGGCGGGCGTACAGTCTTCTTTCATGCAAACGTCTGGCGAGAGTTTTTCGGGAGATCTACTTGCCAGTAGCAGCCATAAACTTATTTGCTACCTCACTAGCTGTGCTGCGCCGGTGTCTTTTTGTTGATAGCACTATGTACCGATCTTCTGCAGGTGTCATACTGCGAACACGACCTCCCCCGTGACGTTTGCTACACTCTCCATTTGTTTGAAATGATTTCCAAAGCCTTGAAACAACACTGTGGCTGATGTCGAACTACCTGGCAGCATCTGTTTTTTTTCGCCCTTCTTCAATCTTCCCAATAATACGGCCACGCGTAAAATCATCTAGTTGATGTCGGGAAGACATATTGAAAATTGCAAGTTCGTCAATTGATTCTTTCCCTTTCAACTTTGCGTTTGAACAACAACGGTCAATACGCGATAAATCCTTTATATCTCTTATCAGCGCTATGAAGTCACGAACAAGTCCGGCAATCCAAAATTTGCATACGCACAACACATTTTACTGTATCCCGCACTTATGCTAATTTCCACATTTTCCTGCCTTCCATTTTATAGGTGCTATCGTTGCTATTGTCATCCGTCCCTAGCAATTGTCCGGCAGTGTATATATATCTAGCATTGCAGGGCATATGCAAATCATGTGCGCCCGGCTCGCCACCGAGAAGCACTATTAGAAGGGTGCACAGAAGGCGGGTTGTAAATAGTGGAAGTGTCCTGTGCTGCCGGACCTGTGCGTGGGCAGTCATTCCAGCACGTTTCGGAGTTCGACAGACGACGAATAGTGGCTTATCGCGACAGCAGTTTATCGTACCGAGACATCGGCGCCCATGTGGGACGACATCCTTCCACAGTGAGGCGAGTATGGATTCGGTGTGTGCAGAAGAGACGGACGGACTGACCTGAGCTATTGCCGCAGCCGCGGCACACCACCCAGCGAGAGTACCGAAATGTCGTGCGGCGGGCATTGACGGCTCGCACCGCCACATCACGAACGTTAGCGCAGGAATTAGGGTGTGTTGCGCAACAACGTGTGTCAGCACTCATCGATCGACGTCGTCCGCAGGAGCGGGGACTTGTTGCACTGCGCCCATTGCTCCGATTACCATTGACGTTACACCACCGGCGTAGGCCGTTGAACGCCGCACCTGGACTACGGGATGGTACTAAATTTTCTTCCCCACGAATCCCGATTCCGCTTGCAACATCACGATGGTCGGATCCGCGTGTGGCGGTACCGCGACGAGAGACTGTATGACGCCAGAATTATGTATCGCCATACGGGTTCGTTGCCTGGCGTTATTATTTAGGGCGCAGTTGGATATGACACCCGCACCCCTCTGGTACGCATCGCCGGCACATTCAACAGCCACCGCTACATCTCCGACGTTTTGCAGCCTGTATTCTTCCTTTTCCTGCAGCACCTTCCAGCGGCCACGTTTCAACAGGACAATGCGCGCACGCACGTGGCACGGATCCTACAACATTTTTTTACGGCGCATCAGGTGTTACTGCTGCCGTGTCCCGCCGGTTTTCCGATATTTCGGCCATCGAACATGTCTGGTCGCTGATCGGCAACCGAGTGGCCCCGCAAGCTCCACCCGCGGCTACGCCTGATAAACTGTGGCAACGTGTGGAAGCTGCTTGGACCTACATACCCCAAGCCCACATCCAAAGCCTTTTTCGTTCAATGCCACGGCGTGTAACGGCCGTTATTGTCAGCCATGGGGGCCACGCGAACTATTGATGTCTGCGTGTTCCGCAACGCCCACGGGCCTGTAAACTCAATCGTTTCATCTTTGTATCTGTTGTTATGTGTCCAGTAAATCTGTCTTTGCTATCTCGTGTCCTTCTTGGTGTTGCGTTTTGGGTAGCCAGCAGTGTCTATATATATATATATATATATATTTGTGTGTGTGTGTGTTACTATAAAAATTACATATGTAAAACTTAAAAGTTCACGAAAAGTTATATATAAACACCAATGTTGGGAAACAATATAGTAATCACACGATATAGTGAACTATAAAATCAGAATATCATGAAATCTAAACACTTTCCTACAAAGACGAAACAAAAAAAGAATAAATATGAAAATGTGAAGTACAAATATAAAAATATGTGAACGAATAACTCTAATAAGTAGAAAGTGCCAAAAGCCGTTAAACCAATGCTTTAACCAATGCACAAAAAAATCTCAAGAAACGCACCCAAAAGGGCAAGACACACAAACGGAAAATTTATACACAAAATAACCTGTAAACAATGCAGATGCACGAATGGTCATCATCCGGGAAGCACGCGTCATGTATCTGGCTGGCACAATATACATCTAGTAATTCTGAAACTTATGATCAACCGGGGTTAAATATGACGCTTTGTGAAGCGTTTAATGAATTAATTACTGTTAATAGAGTCAAGACAAACTTCTCTAGTTGGTTTCAATAATATAGCATGAGTTTCCATTTTAAAACTGCGGAACATTCTAGATATTCGGTTTCATAGATATTGAATGGTTTAATTAAATGCGTGATAAGGAAACATATAAATTACAATTGAGCACATCTGGATGGCAGGTTAAAACAAATATACATTTGTTTTAAACTGTCATCCAAATGCTGTTTGTGAAATCAATTGCACACCAATTTAACTCTGGTAACAGGACCAACTTGGAAGTCCTGTTCTTTTGAAGTGCTCTTTGAAATTTTACCATTCTCACATGTCTTATATATTGTATTATGCACTACTCTGTTTGTATTATCACTATTCATATCAAGCACTGCGAGTCTAGATATTAGACAAAAATTATCGGTCAATATAAATTCTTGTCCACCTTTCTTAACTGTTGTTTGAAACCGTGACTAATTTTGCATGACATCGTAATTTCTTACAGTTACACAGCTGAAAAAAATGAAGAAATTAATTTTAAAAGGTGGCTGAAAGTTACTTGGTAGACAGAAATGTGAATACGTTTTTACTGTATAATTAAACAAACGTGAAAAAGTTTCTACTGCGACCGCAATGCTTCGCCGATTGCGACATTTCGTCAAGACATTTCAATTTTCTACGTATTGAATAACCACAAAGTTCTATCGTAATTGGCAAAGCTGGATTAAAGGAATTTTCAGTATTTATGCAGAAGGAGGTGTTTGGTGTTCACATCGTAATTATTGGTATTTTTAGAATAGATCCCTGTCTCCGTAAATTTGTATCATCACTTAAAATTGTTAGGACAAATGATAAAATTTCTAGTAATATCTGTTGTGAGTTTATATACATTGCTACCCTTTTCACGAACACATTTGTGAAACACAGTTTTCCTTTAGATAAAAAACACGCACGCACGATTTTTATATTCTCTTTGGTCCACTCTCTGTAAATTCCTAAATGTGAAATCATGAAAGTTTTAAAGTTTCCAGTAGGTAAATCTTTTAAAAGAAGATAATGTACATCCTTTGCATTTTCGAGCGAGTTGTTCGGTTTGTGTCTCGTCCCACGTTGCATCGTGGTGGCCCTAAGTCCTCTGGTAAGCGAAGCACCCGAACCCGGCTCTCCACAAGTTGCAACAAGAAGCGAGATTCTTCTCCAAGCGAACTTCTTCTAATTATTGAAGATACAGTTTTAATACTCATTGTAAACACTGAACCGAGGTAACCGTGAGCTCACGGAGCGTCCTGCTCCTACGCCATTCAATACTCAGCAGGGTTCGATGTATTGTGTGTTGTGACACTCATCACCAGAATTTACATTTCTGGGGAATTGCCCCAGAGTATACCTACTGTTGTCTTGTACCGTACCGAAATACATTCGGACACTTCTAACATCGATAAGACCTGTACGGCCTACACATTGCCGGCGGTTTGTCGTTTTCCATATTCGGACTAATTTTGAAGGTATTAACCACGGCTGACCCTTGGTATCCCATACGCGTTGCCGTCTGAAAGGTGCTCTGACCAGTCGTCTGGGCAACTACGATTTGGCTTTTGTAAAACTTGCTGATGATCTCTGCATTTCGTTCCTGAAGAGCAAGAATAACATCGATTAAGAGACTCGGTATCAGGTGAAATTTATGCAATTGTAAGACCTCAAGCCGTGCCGTCATTTATGTACATTTGTTTGGATTTGTATGAAGACGCGTTGGCCATAATATTTAGGCTTTTCAGTGTATGTAATAAATACGTCAAATTACAACCCATATGATATTCTGCAGAATCTCAACTGAGCTAAGTATGTTCGTGAACACTTTCAAATCTTATTCACATGGACTAATCCCGTACTACAAATATGTAACCATGTTAGAAATACTGTATATATATTATTTTACTCACATATAAATGCTGAAACTATTCAACACTCGAAACATTTTTTTTGTTTTTTTTAATGGAACAAATCCTAAACTTGCCGCCCCTGTGGCGCAATGGTCTAAGCGATGGCTTATGATCATTCGTCCGAAAGGGGTTCGGGTTCGAATCCCGGTGAGGCATGGATGTTGTGTTTGTCTTACGGCACTGGCTCTCTCCCTTCCCTGGAGCCAGTGGCCCTAAATTAGGGACGGGCGACTGCTTATAGCCCATTGAGTTGCTCACGGTGGTCGTTAACCCTCTAATAAAAAAAAAAAAAATAAATATCCTTAACTTAGAGAGCACTCTCTATAAGTTAAAGATCTGTTCCATTACAAGCACTTACAATAATTTCATTTAACGTCCGGTACATTTTCAAGCACTTACACTAACTTCATTTAACGTCAGGTACATTTCCAACCACTTACAATAATTTCATTTAACGTCAGGTACATTTTCAAGCACTTACACTAACTTCATTTAACGTCAGGTACATTTCCAAGCACTTACAATAATTTCATTTAACGTCAGGTACATTTTCAAGCACTTACAATAACTACTGGATCACGCGGGTAAGCGTGCGAGCAATAAAAGTACAAATATCATTATCACAGTCTTGATTGGGAATGTTTACTTCTGCGTCTCAATGCCTGAAAGCAAATGATCAAAATATCCTGTCATGGCTAATCACAAATTATTATGTTTAATTGAATTCAAAGTATTAGGAACAGCTGAGTGTTAATTGAAATTCTCGAATTTCAAAAGCATTGAAGTACATTTTCTCTGAGGAATTTTATATCTTGGTGGTCCAAAGAAATTTCATGTTTGATAAAGATGCTTAATACTTCCAATCACAATACATTTGGGTACATATTTGATCTCATTCATCAAACCAATAATCATCGAGAAGTTACTAAATTGAAGACATTAAAAAAGTCACATGATTCATCAGGACGTGAAGCTTCTTTCGGAAGATGTGCGTTTTCAGGATATAGAATAAAAGCAGCTTTGAGGATCAAAGAAAAATATGTTGTCAAAATAAACAGAAGTTCTTGATTTCTTAGATCGCCTTGCTGTTCTTACCATTTATATTAAACTTTTATTCTAGGGAAAAGATTCAGAGAAAGTAAAAAAAAATTGTACCTATTATTTGCATAATTTTTTTCACGAAACACGTTTTACTGTTGTGCTAGCAAATGACACCTAATTCTGGCATTCCGTATTACGCGAGCTTTTTTTCGTTTCGTGTTTTGATTTGGTTTTGTTTTACTATTTACTTGTACAAAATGATGTTTAGCATTTAAAATCTCATATAGTTAAAACATTATTTCCGTTTCCAATGACAGTGAACGTGATGACATCATACTTTACATAAGAATAGCTACAGAAGCTCACGGTATAGTTCACATTCCATGTAGTATAATGCATCTGAAGTACGTTCGATTTTAATTTTTCTGTTTTAGATTCAGTGTGAAACACAGACTTTTTCAGATAAACTTTAGAATGTACCCTCCAGAAATATCGCCATCTTTCGGTATCTTACAAGAATTCCTCCAGACTACTCTTACGATATCCTTGCCTTAATATCGGAGTAACTGATATAGCACTTCAAGCTTCTTTCAGTTATATCCTCATCTGCGTTTCCCGTTAGAGAGGGGGACTTCTATAGATAATAACTAGTACCAAGGGGCAGATTTCCAACTAGGCGCAGTAGGCGCGCCCTTAGAGCCCAAGAAAGTGAAGGGCCCGAAAAAGTATAACAATAATGCATGTTTTAGTTTTTACGGATTGAAACAAATCAATCCTTAAGGCGACCGCTTTATTTGTATTGTCAATCGATATTTTACTTTCATATATTAATAACATATATTTTGTCTTGCTGATGCTGATACTTCAAATTTTCAGGTTCTTATCGATGTTTTTGTCTTGAAAGGGATAATTAAAATAATTTGGCCTTTCGTTAGTGGTATATGAAGGAAGGATTCACGTTTCCCACACTTTTCATTGTGTCAGGCGAATACTTAACCTGCTTGTTGTGCTATAAACTATTTTCCTACTAATTCCAGCCAAGGGAAAACATCTGTACCGTCTCAGCAGCGCAGTTGTCTAAGCGCTGGCTTATAATTATTCATCCGTGGTAGGGTCCGGGTTCAAAATCCAGTCAGGCCTGTATGTTGTGTTGTTTTACGGCATTGGATCTCTTCCTTCCCTGGAACCAGTGGCCAAACATTAGGGACGGGTGACTCCTTGTTATCATATTGAGTTACTCACGGCGGTCGTTAACCAAGCCCTCCGACCCCCCAAAAAATCATATGTGTTAAAAAAACAGAATTTCGAGGTCCAAAAAAAAAAAAAGAAAACAGAAGTTCGAGGAGTTTCTTGATTTACCTTTTTTGGTAATCTGATAGATGAAAATTTCTGAAGTAATAAGGGGTAGAACGCTGTATCTTTTGCGCTTAGGGCCTAAAAAGATCTTAAGTCACCTCTGCTGGTACATATAAACACTTGGACTATTTGATTAAAGGAGAATTTTTTTGGTCAGTGGTAAATTGGCATTATGCATTACAGTTTTTCTCAGACCAAGACATCATAGCGAAAGGATAATTTTTCTATCAGAAGAATGAACACATCAGATTCAGGAAAAAATCGTAACGTACTGCAAATTCCTTTTTCGTTTGCCGGGGGTAGCACTCTCTCGGCATTTTGTGCCACTGAAAACATTTCAAGGGAGCTGGTTCCAACTTTACCATTTCAATTTGATTTAGCCACGTTTCAAAATTTTTATTATCTCATTAATCTAAGAAATCACTACCAATCGAACTAATGCACTTCGCCTGGTGATCTGACTAACATCGGAATTTAGGGCTGGAAAATGATTTATATACCCTGTTTTACAAAAGAAAACCATGTTTTCGCTTCATGTAACCATAAAACAGTTTATCAATAAAAACAGATTTGACCAATTTAACAGGACATGGCATCTGGGAATAGTGATTTCATAATGCCTGTTATAAACAGAGAAATATGCTGTGGTGCTGAAAGATACTTTACAATTTATCTTAATATTTGAAATATAATACGTATCTCAACTTTAGAGTAAATGCGTCCTCCATCTTAGAAAACTGTAATGATTCATATCGTGAATTGTAAATTTATCATTTCTTAAACATTTGGCTTTCTTTTTCTTTAACTTTTAATCACCGGTAAAGTAATCAATATATTCACAATAAGAATGTTCCTTATGTTGACCCGAATAGTGTTGGAAAAAAGTTACATTCCCAAGTATCTGAAGATGGATACGGTGAATAACTGTTGCTATACAGAAACAAATTCAGAACCCTTTTATCTTATTAAACTAAAATCAAGTTTAAATACTTCATCACTGATCAACCGACAAAGGCAAGGTGAATACATAAACTGGGCTACCTGAACCACTAACGGACTGTAATTTTTAAAATGAAAATTCCGAGATTTGATGTTTTGTAACCGAAAATGTATACCCAACGAAACGTAGTAACAGCTTATCTGGGATGTTAGCAAGACATTTAGGTTTTTTTAGGGAACCACTTCCCTTTCGCAATGTTTGATATAATCGAAATTCAACCAATTAAATCTAGAAACAATGTGTAATTAATATTTGTTTTCGAATTTACTACCGTAAACAAATTCAATAGAAATTTAAACAATGTGTTACAGAAATGACAAGAATTTGTAGATAGATCAGGTAAAACAGCATTTCTGCGATGGATCTTGCGTTTACTTTATAAAACTTTTGAATATTTTTAGCGCTGTTTCATTCAGCAGGTACTTGTAATTAAGCAGTTATTCTGCAATACCTTCGATTTTGTTACATATATGTCCCGAAAATTATATCGGATTAAATTTTCATAGAATATAAAGTAATGTTTTTGTTTTAATATATGTATAATAAAATTTATATTTAATATTGCACAATTATTTTCTTAATTTCGCACTATTTTTTAGTGTTTTCTTAATTAAGCCTATCAAAGACCTTCACTGTAAACAGAAACTAGTGTCTGAATTACTTCTCTTGTAAACGCCTAACAGTTATATAAAGCATGAAATTTAGGCTGCTAACATGAAATAAGCATCATTGAAGAAAGCGGAATTTAAGTAAACAGAAAGGTGAGAATGTTTGAAATTCCAGATGCTTTCAGAAAGCAATTACACTATACGTACAATATGGTAAAAAATTGCCATGATCTTGTTTTAACGAATTAACACTCTAATTGTGTAAGCAGAAAACACCTCATTGCTTACCTATTTACTATTGTCAACCCCGGAATTTTTCATCTGGAACTACGTTCAGTTCTATGTAAGTTATCATTTTTGCTGTCTGCACTGCAATCTCATTACCAACAAAGAAAACAGACCAGATCTGCTGCTAGTTCTACATCACCTTCCAGAATCTGCTGATTTCAGCTGATTTCTTTTAAACCAATTGTTTGATATAAACCAAAATAATTTTTTCCGTGCGCTTGGTCCTCTTTTATCTCCATTTTCCTTCATACTGAATTCATAAAAGTAAGAAACCTAATGCAATCACATAGACAACTTCTAAGGAATAGAAGACAGTTCATTTCTTCCGTAATTTAAGTTTGGGGTGTTTTTGTACTTCTAAAAGTATTGTCAAAATATTAACATTAATGATAGAAAGATTGATTTTCAAAATAAGAGTCGGTACATCCTTATTGATGAAGAAACGGGCGTCTTCTTTACGAGTTTTTCTCTCACAAAATTGTATATGCAGAACCTGATGCCGAGGAATGCATCCACATAGCCTCAGGAAAGACTATGTATGTCGCGTTAGATAACTAGCTACAAATTGATGCGAGGGCATTACGGTAATATCCCCATTAATTCAACTAAATTTTACTCATTATTATAAGAAGTTATTCGAAGAATTATCTACGCGCATAAATTTCATACACCAACTTTTTCTCTTATATAAACGAAATCGATAACCACTATTAATAAAATCGATACTCATTATAAATACCACCTGGCCTCCCATCAAAGATCTTTTCTTAGCGCTCCCAGTTTTCTTGTTTTTGGGGATCTCAATATATTCTAAAATGGTTTTACGATTAGTTGTCGCTGACATGTGCAATTCATGAATAATATCAGCACATCTGCCGCTGAAGCGGATTCTCTATCAGGTACATTGTTTTTTCATCAATTAGGCATATATATTCATTTATGGAAAATTGCTGCGGTGATATAATGTATATTTCGAGTGTTCCTCTGAAATGTTATAATATGCTTCCTTGAAATTCATTTTAATATTCTGATTTCTTTACTGCTTCCTCCATTCCGGTATTCATTAATATATTCCCAACTCAAATTAATATTTTTTTATCAGAGTCTAAACACCATTTAACTTGCCTTTCGGGCTTTTAAAGTTTCACAAATGTCCTAGTCCACGTTAAATGTCTGAATTAATTATTAATTCTGGTGCCGAAAACTTGAATTTTTATGTTTTTAAAAAATTTAACAGTTTTCATATTTCTGCTCGGAATCAGAGTTGGAATTATTTGTTCTACCTTTTCATTCGTAATCACAATATACAGATTTTTATAGACTTTTTCACACTTTTCTTGCAGTTAGTAACCAAATTTCATGTCCAATTGTTATTCTGATAAAATCATTTTTGTTGACGTTGAGTGTATGATCTGTAAAAGCGATTTTGTTTCACATGCTTTTTTGTCTTACGGTTTGCAACACAAATTTTAATGCTATTCATTTTGTTTTAAAAATTTTCAAGTTTGAAATCGAAAGACGTTGGCTCTCCAATTACAATTTTTAAATCGATAAAAGGCGTTCACACAATGTGCTAGAAAGTTATAAGTTTCCTTTGCGTTTAGATGTTATGTTCAGCTCACCCTAGTGTCTATCTATTTGAGTTAAGAGATATAACTCAAACAACTAGACACTATTTGGACAATTCAATTTGGACAATTACGCGTTTACCTTTTTCTAATTAAGTAACAACTGAGTGAAATCGATGACAAACAGCTTTCAGTGATTTGATATGAAAATCAGTTGACACCTTTGTAACACCGTAGAATTAAATAAAGGCAGTCTGGATTATACTTCAGATAAAATTACTTCCTATGTGGCAGTAGAGACCAGCAGATAGGGACCGAGTATGTCCGTCTATTTTCCTTCGTTGGCGTACAGCAGTCTCTAGCCCGAGCTTCAATCTCCAAAGCCATGGATGAGGTCATCTTCTCATTCCAGATAGAAGCGCAGAAAAAGTTATAATCTTTTCTCTGGCCTGACACTTTTAAAAATAAGGTCGCAAATTCAGTTTGCAGCCACGTGCAGGAGGCTGTATCCATGAAGAAAATTGGGCTCCTCCTCAAATCTTGCCCAGAGATTTTATCAAAGAAGTAAAACACTTGCTTTTATGTCGTGCACTCCTCCCCGCCGGCCAGACCACCTACATATTGTACTTCGTCTTTGTGTAAGCCGAGTTCTGTTGGCAAAATCATTCCAACTGTGAAGAAACAGTCATCTCAGCTTTCTGCTCGCTTCACATCTGTTCGCACTCGATCAAGACCATCGCAATTGCCTGCATCAGGACCTTTAATCTCTTCTGGGAAGATCAATGAGGAGCGGTTCTTCAAATTCATTTTGAAGGGATTCCCGTCAGCTGTCACCAACCAGGAGTTACTGAGATATATGAAGGCTTTAGGAGTCACCTGCACTCGGGCGTCCAGCATTAGCCACCCACCTATCCGGAGACTGACAAGGTTTTTTAGAATTTACTGTACTCCAACGCCTCTACTGAAGACATCTCGGAACTTTTCGGTTATACCGTGGTCATACAGAAATTTATAAAACCCATGTGGGAACTCAACATCTCTAGAGCACCTAGAAGAGGAACAGCACCAAATATTGAGCCACGTGCCCCGTAGTTTCTAGAAGGGATCCAGCTAAATGAAGAAGAAATAGTTCTTCTTCTTCTGATGAAGATGAATTGAATGTTGCTTATCAAAAGCAGAGGAAGCTTTTCCTTCGAAGCTAGTGTAGGCGTTGTCCTCCTTACTTTGTTTCTGACGACTCGTATGATTACCCTACGGTGTTTATACAATTTCTCTGTCTGACAGGCTATATTCCTCGGTGCTTAAGAGGGGAGGTTAGAGCCGTGACATGGTGGAATTTCTTTTAACAGCACCACAATATTTGTTAGGTCAAAACTGTTAGAAGCATAGATTTCTAATAATTTCGTTTGTGTTTCTTAGGATTCCCTAATTTTATCATTTTGACACTTGTGAGCTCAAAATCTACATCTTCTGTTACGGTGGAGAAATACATTTTGCTAGCGCCACACACTTGAGTACTCTTATATTAAATTTATTTACTTATTTTTATTTCATGGGGTCTTTAGGTAGGAATTTTTTGGGCCGGACGGTTTTGTATTATTTATTCAAATTCTATCTATATTATGTAAAATCCGTTCTCATTCGCGTTCGCATTCTGCACACTTGGTAAGTCAGATCGACACTATCTCTAAAAATGCAGTAGGAGAAAAGAAGAAAGGGGAAAGAGACAATATGACGATGTTGTCGAATTACAATTCTAGCTTGATGAAGACGTGCCTTTTTCGATTCTGGAAACGTTAAGCGATCAGAAAATTGTCTCCGCTAAAGAAGAGGAGCTTTGGCTTCCCCAGCTAGGAACGTTTACTTGCCATCAGACAAAGAGTCTACCAGTGATCCTTTTACCAATAATTCTAATTTCATGGCACGAATACGTGAAGTAATTTAAGCGGTGTCTCTTGTAATGAGAGAAAGACAGTGTTGTGCTTCATATGAGTTTTAACTTTAAAAAATTTGACTGATGTTAAATTAATGAAACATGCTTTGGAAATGTCAGGCACAAATTGTATTAACGCGAGGAACAAGGGTTTCATTCTAGATGTCTTTCGTAATCAAGCAGTACACACTGACCGTAAATGATTAGGAACACATTATTGCAACAAACATGCGCAATCCTTATTTTTCCACGTAACTGTGATGTTAGGATGGCTTTAATTATAGCGCGTGGAACAAATTTAGAGTTGAACCAAACGTAGACTGCAGGAATGGGGACGACCCATATTTTCAGTGATTTTTAGCGGGCGCTTGAATCGCAGGTGTAAGCGTCTCAGAAAAGGCCGATATTCTCTGCTGTGGAAGATCAACTGTATCGCCGGTGTAAAATCAGTGGTGCATTAAAAAAAACAAGCAATCAGCAGCATTCCAACGCGAGGGTCTACTGGTCGATGTGCTATCCGACATGTGCTATATGTTACGCACAGCTTATTAATGCTTTCACCGGGTGAATCCCAGACGAGTACATATGAGACTAAGCATTTAAAACAAATTCCACAAGCTCGTTCAAACTTTTAACTCAGCAAAAAACACCTAAACCATTTATTTGGCTGGGACACATGCAACATTCTGTGTGCCTTTCAGTCGCCCGATGTTTTATTTTTTGAAACGCAGGTTCTTAGTGGACAGAAAACAGACGAAGGACTACTTTGTTTATAAGGATTTTATTATTTAAATAAAACACAAATATCCTCAGCTAAATGTACAACACATATTTTCTTTCCTTTCATTTCTGAACCGTTGAAGAGAAACTAGAAGCTGGATAAAAGATTTCATGTGAACGAGGAAAATAAATCGAATAAATGTATAAAAATCATTTGGCATGACCTCGTCCTGCAAATCTGGCTTTTATATTTTAGGAATTGACTATCGCAATAGAAAACACAGTTCTTTGAGTAAATGTCTTCTGCTTTGTGACAGGAAGGCGACTATAGTAATGAATTTAGAAATTAAGACACACAGAAGTGAGTACATGCATAATAGTTTCTGTGTTTTACATAAATGATAATTTGGTTACTAACTTGAATTTTTGCGTAGAGTACTAAAATCAACTTGCTCGAAAACTGTGCATTTCTTTAATACATCATACAAAAACACTTCTAACAATTATATGCGTACGGCTCAGGTCATTTTGGCGCGATAGTAACACTGTCAACGTCACAGCTGTGCTCCCCTGTCGCACATTAGTCTAAACACTCATCTGTTGACATTTTTAAAGAGTGGTTAATGGTTTAAAACTCTTATCAGCCATGGACGATGCTGTTGAGATATCCCTCCGCCTGTAATCCTTTCTTGAAACAATTTTCCCTGATTTTCATACTGGCGACTGTTTCAAGAGATACAAATTGCTCAACACCGCGTGGTTGTTAAACTCCGAAAGAAGCAAACAAGAAAATTTTCTTATGATAATACACAGTCCATTAAAGTGAGTAACCGCGTAACATTACAGACAGAAGAAGAAAAAGAAAATAGTCTTTCTTCAGAAACTTCTGGTGAATAGTAAATTTGACGCAAAATGAGGCTGAATTATCCCCATCACTTCTTTTTTGTAAACAATTTAAATAAAAAATTCTTGAGATGAAAGTGCAAAAATAAATGCAATGTAATTTAACACTGTAAGTGCTATTTTGTATCTGAAATTCTGCAGCTAATTGCCGCTATATGCAGCTTAGGCTATGGAACAGGGCAAAGTGACCAATAGGTTCATGCGATTTTTTAGAGATTAAAAATCACTCCCAGATAGAACAGTTGTTATCTCATTAAATAATTTAAACTAAGAAAAGCTAGTTTCAGCATTTGTGATGAAGCTAGTCCGCTTCTAGTTACTTTGAACAGAAATTGTAAGGCCCAAAAAAATGGGTTATGCATTACTAACGTACACATTTTTTACAATAAGTTAAGAAGTGTTAATCATTGGAGAATTTAAGATGATATTGCAGTGAAAACGTTAATTCCTTTTGGCGGAGAAACTTCAAAACTGACGGTATTCGTTTTTGAACTGCTTTTCTATACAACATACCGCGATTTTTCTATCAAGGAAATACTACTATGTGACTGACGGGTACGGGTATAATTTAGATGCCCTAATTTTTCTTCGCGGCTTCATGCACATACAGAGTTTCACCTAATCTGACATATCTGTACTAAATTCCAGATATTATAAAATCTCTCTTTACAGGCACATGATATTGGCAATTAGAGTGTATGTGCCCCACCAATTGTTTTCCCTTGACACTAAGCAATGTCTGATATCTGGAAATGTCTTAGGTCCCATTAGGAGGTATGGAATATTCTTGCTTGATTTTTCGTACCATAAGCGTACTTTTGCAGAAAAACATGGCATTTAAATATTATCTGCTATTTTTATTTCGATAATTATGGACGGAAGGAATTCTGGTTTTTCTACAGCTAGAACCATCTTGTGTGACATTCTCCCTTGGCAGGCTATTCCCCAGGAAGATATCAAAAACCAATGCTATTCAATGACACGCGGTTAGGAGCCTGTTATTTTTGCTCTAGGTGGCTTCACGCGATACTGAGATTTGAAGCGAAAACAGTTTGTAGAACTATACAAATATTTTCAGTAATCTCCTCTAACGTGAGAAATCTCTGATATGAATTTCCTTTAGATAGAGCCATTCTTTCTCTGATTTGCAATTTTAACAAAAAGTAGCATACTATTCTGAAATTCGGTACTTACGTTCTTTGAACTACCACATCATCTAATTTTCATTTAACGTTTCCTCCATTTATCCACTTATTTAGTTTTCACATTTTTATATGCTTATTAAGATATTTCCCTAGTAATACATGGCGTCTGAGGCATTGCATGTAAATCAAAAGGACTTTACCATTCAATATCAACCTTTTAAAATGATATCTGCCACTATACAGGAGTAAAAAATCGTTTAAAAAATCTATCATGAACTAAATTTGTTATTTGTTATTTTTGAAATATTTCACTGGAAAAAATATAAAAATCATGCAAAAAACATGATTAATAAGTCCACTGAGAAGATGGAACGCAAGGTACTTTTAAAACTAAATCCAAATTTAAATCTGGTCGTATATTTCACATATCGAGGCTATTTTTAAAACCGACAAAAGTCTCAGCGGGGTGTGTCTGTGTGTGCAATTACTTGCACATCTTCCTGGCGATTTGATTCCGTTTACCATTCTATGCTAGAGTGATCAAACTAAAAAATTAGAGAACTGAAAAGTTCTTTTTTTTTTCATTTATTTGAAAAATCAGCGATGATATTTACTGAAAATACCTTCTTTACAATAATTTGAAATTACACCATCCACTAATGAATACATCAAATACAATTACGTGCACGTAAAACTTTTTGATATAATTGTCGAATTATATAATGAATAACACCAATTTTTCAGTGCGGTAAGACAGAGGTCATTAATGTTTGATTAATAACGTTGACATGCAGCGAAGCACTTTAAAAAATTATGTGATGAATATTAACTTGAAAGTGGAAAACCAACGGAAAAGAGTGCAAATGTTGGTATTAAAATGTAAGGTCAGGTGATGCGTAACATCACAGCATCTCCTTGACAAATGTCAACCCCGCCTTCTCGTGGTGCATCCTGTTCCCACTAAAAGGGCTCTGATGACGACCAATCGCGGTATAACTATACCATCGGGATTAGAGGAAATGCTATGCCACACTCACCAACCCGCTTGGCCAGCGTGGTGAGTTATAACCAAACCCCTCCAAAATGACTTCACAACTTAAATCTTGGCCCTCAGTCTCCGGCAGCTGGAATGTACCTGGCCAAGGTAGCGGCCAGTGAGACATGAAGGCAGAGGATGCTAAGAATCCCCGGAGAAACGGACTAGGCTGCCATTTGATGTTGACCTTGGCTACGTATAATGGACGCTGCCTATCTTCTGGTTCAAGGCTTCTTGAATTGGAAGAGGAACTACAAAGGATCAAGTGGGACGTCGCCGGGCTAAGTGAGGTAAGGAGAAAAGGAGAAAATCTCATTGAACTGAAAAGTCGACATCTTTTCTGCTATCGTAGGACAGATACTGGAAGAACTAGTGGTGTTGTATTTATAATAAACAAGAAACTGAAGGATAAATTTGTAGAAGTTGAAAGTTCCTCTGACAGAGCTGCACGACGCGTTATCCAACTAAGGAGAAGATACCAGGCTCAGATTATTAAAACGTATACGCCAACCACAAGTCATCCTGAAGAAGAAATTGAAGAATTTTATGAGGAAATTCGCCATCTAAATAATAAAGGTAAGCAACACTTGAAGATAATTATGAAAGATTTCAATGCGAAAATAGGGCAGCAGCAACAGAATGAAACTTCAGTAGGTAGATTCGGTCACGGGAACAGAAACCAGCGTAGAAATACTCTCGTTGAGTTTGCAGAGGCAGAAGGGTTTTTCATCTTGAGCTCCTTTTTCAAGAAAAAGCCACACAGGAAATGGACATGGAGACATCCAAATGGGACGACAAGTAAAATTGATTTTATTATGTGTAACAAAAAATTCGTCATAGAAGACTGCAGTGTGCTAAACAAGTTCAACACAGGTAGTGACCATAGATTGGTGAGATGTAAGATGCACCTGAACACTAAACTCGAACGTGGCAAGCTCATAAGACAAACAAAATGTATTGACATAACCAACCTTAAAAAACACCATGATACCTTCAAGTTGGAACTAAAGAACAGATTCTCTGCTTTAGAAGGCCTAACATTGGAAGAAGTGGATATTTCTGAAGTTGACAGAAAAGTAACCAAAGCTCTTATGGAAACAGCAACAAAATTAGCTCGGTCTAAGAACAAGTTCCATGGGAACAAATTATCAGGAAAAACCAAAATGTTGATGCAAAAAAGAAGAGAGATGAGGACAACTAAAGAAGATGTGACTTCCAAAGTGGAATATATAGAGCTATGCAAGAGAGTACGAAAAAGTATCACTGAATACGTAAGAAAATTCAATTGTGAACTAGTGTGGAAAGCAATTGAAAACAACCAAAGCCTAAAGATAGCAAAGGTACATCTCAGTAAGGGAAGAAAACAGATTATGGCACTGAGAAAAGAAAATGGTTCTGTAACAAGAAATACATGCGAATTTTGACAAGAGTGAAAGATTTTTACTTCAAATTATATGAAAGGGATGATACATGTATTCCAGACATCATGAAAGGTACCCATACCGGAGTTCTTCCAATCCTCCCAGCAGAAGTTGCACATGCAATCAAGAACGTGAAGCGAGGAAAAGCTCAAGGAGAAGATGGAATTACTGTAGACATCAAACAAGAAGCAAGTGGATTAATCAAAACAGTACTCGCCCAAATTTTCACTCGATGCTTTAATGAAGGGAAGATTCCTGAGGATTGGAACAACGCTACAATGATCCTGCTACATAAAAAAGGTGACATTGAGGATCTCAGGAACTACAGACCTATCAGCCTCCTATCAGTGGTTTATAAAATCTTCACTAAAGTTCTTTCACACCGCTTGAAGGTAACACTGGACATGTCTCAATCGAGAGAACAAGCTGGATTCAGGAGTGGCTACAGCACAAAAGATCATGTCCATGTATTGAGAGAACAAATTGACAGAGCGAGGGAATATTAACTTCCATTGTGCACGGCTTTTATCGATTATGAAAAAGCCTTTGTTTCGATGAAAACATCAGCAGTTACAATGGCTCTGAAATCCTGCGGTATTGAAGATGCATACACTAATATTATTAATAACATCTATTAAAATGCAAGTGCAAAAATTCGGCTGTTTGAAAGTACAACAAACATAAAAATTGGAAAGGGAGTGAGACAAGGTGACACCATATCTCCGAAGCTCTTTAATGCTACATTGGAAAATGTCTTTCAATCACTGAACTGGGAAAACAAAGGGATAAAGATTAATGAAGATTATCTAACCCACCTTCGTTTTGCTGATGACGTAGTCATTTTTGCAACTACCCCATTAGAGCTGCAGAGTATGATCCACGAACTTGCTGACAAGAGTAAAGAAATGGGATTAAAAATTTACTTTCAGAAGATAAAAGTGATGTTCAATGCTTTTACAAGAAATGAAGATTTATCGATTGATGGCGAAAAGCTGGAGATAACATACACGTACGTTTATCTTGGACAGCATATATCAAGTGAAGGTCACATTGATGACGAAATAAATCGGTGTACAAAACTTGCCTGGAGAGCTTTTGAAAGAAACAGCATATTTTTATAGAGCAATATGCCATTATGTCTTAAAAGAAAAGTGTTTGATCATTGCATCTTTCCAGTGCTTACGTATGGTGCAGAGACGTGGACCTTAACTAAAACAGACATACAAAGGCTGCAGACAACTCAAAGTAGCATGGAGAGGTGCATGCTTGGTGTAACCAGGAGAGATAAGAAGAGGAACTCGTGGATCCGAAAAATGACAAGAGTGGAAGACATCATGATCAGGGTTAAATCCCTGAAATGGCAATGGGCTGGATATACTGCCAGAAGGAACAGACCATCGATGGACAGCCGAAATTTTAGATTGGATTCCACGGGACAGGAAAAGCCCCTGAAAAAGACCACAAGAGAGATGGGTGGATGAAATTCGAAAGTATGCGGGAGTGACATGGAGGAGACTGGCACAAGACAGACCGTTGTGAAGGAAACTTGGGAAGACCTTATTCCAGCATTGGATTGATAATGGTTGACAATGATGAAGATGATGATGATGATGATACTGAGAAAAGTCACCGGACACCTCTTTAGTTACAAATGAAAGGATCCGCAACGTTGTTAATATGCGCGGTGCAAGTGCAAACCGTATAAAACAAGCTTTCAGCTGACCGCGATCGCGACGGAAGAAAAGTGACTTTGGGAAAGGAAATATTGTTGGGTGTGATATTAGTGGGTTCTCCATAAGAGAAACCGAGAGGCGTTTAAACATAACCGAGTCAACTGGTTCGGATGTACTGAATAAGTGGGATCCACATGACGAGTCTAAAGCAGCAAGACGTACCGACAGGTGAAAGAAAATCAGTGATAGACGACGTCGAAGCCTCAGGAGAGTCGTTACAGCTAATCTACGGAGAACAGCACAATACCTCAGTGTACAGGCGAGTAAAAATGCTTGAACTTCCGTATGTACACGTACCATTCGCGGAGAACTTTATTCCATGGGTTACAGTGGGCGTACGGCTGCTCATAAGCCTTTCATCTCCTCTCGGAAGGCAACTCGTCGTTTAGCATGGTATAAAGAACAGTTATCGTGAAACCGTAAATCAATGTAAATCGGTCCTACAGACTGATGAATCCAGGTACACGATCTATTAATCTGATGGCCGTGCGTGGGTACTGCTGCATCCAGGGGAACGCTATTTACGCAGTGTATTGTTTCTACGGTGAAGTTTGAAGCTGGAAGTGTACTCGTGTGTGGTTATTTTTCGTGGTATGGTCCCGGCGCATTGGTTATCGTGGAAAAACCTGTTAACCAGCACGTCTACCTCGGTATTCTGTACAATTACACCCTACCAACTCTGCGGCAATACTATTGAACCGAGCCTTGTTGGTACTAACAGGATAATGGACCGAGCCGTAAAGCAAGAATGTTAAGGCGTGATTTGAAGATAATTCCGTATCGTGTGCGGAGTAGCCAGCAAGGAGCTCTGATCTTAATCCCAATGAGCACCTATGGGATTAATGACAGCGCTGCATAAGAAGTTTCGATCAGAGGCCTAATACTAAGCAACAGTTAGCGGCAGCACTATGTAGTGAATGGAAGCGAATGCCTATTGCTGTGTTCTAAGACCTTGATGAAAGCATGTCTCGAAGGGTCGGTGAATTCATCAAGGACAAAGGTGAACCGACACCGTAATAATGTATGTCAATAAATGCTGTGTTGTGTTTCTCTTCAAGGTGTCCAGTGACCTTTGTAAATATAGTACATATATACACTGGTGTGCAAAAATTAAGGACGAAGGGGAGAAATTAACATAACAGAGGAACGAGCAGGCAGAATGGACCGAAAGACCACTCAGGAGATAGAATACGGTCCTGTACGGTAGGAAAAGCGCATATATGCAGTATAACGTGAGCGGTAGGGTATCGGAAGCGTACAAAGCACACGGGCGGTGTACGCTCAGCAATTCGGTAAAATCTATTGCACGGTGTACATCGGTTTGAACAACGTCGAGTTGTTGCCACCGTGTGATATGGCCAACAGACAATCCAGTAGACGACATATGGATAACTTTACCCGAGGTCGCGTCATTGGGAAGTTGGGAGAAGGGCGAAGTGTGACTACTGTGGCCGAGTAGTTAGGGATCGCTCCCAGCATCGTTTCACGAGCTCGGAGAGCATTTCAAACGACAGAAACAGCTGTCCGAGGGTTTAGTAGTGGTCGTCCACGAGCAACCACGGTGGAGTACGACCGGTATATAGTCCTACAGGCGAGAAGAGACGGACGGCAGACAGCGAGAGAAATCGCAAGGCACATGCAACAGACAACTGGACGTCCGTTAGCGCGTTTTACCGTGGCCAGTAGTCTGCACGAAGGTGAACAATTTGCACGACAACCAGTACGTTGTGTGCCAATAACGCCTGCTCATCGGAGAAGGCGGTTTCTGTGGTGCCAGGAGCAAAAGAACTGGACACATCAGCAGTGGGGTCGATTTCTCTTTATGGATGAGAGCAGATTCAGTCTGACGAGCGATTCTGGACGTGTACACATCTAGAGAGAGAAGTAAGCACTCAATCACATCTCCAACGTCATTGAAAGGGACAGGTTTGGAGGTGGCGGAGTTTCCGTTTGAGGAGTTTCATTCTTAGTAGCCGTACTGATCTCCACATCTTCCAAGGAGGTTCAGTCACTGGTGTGCTCTATTGTACCGGGGTTCTCCTGCCTCACGTGCGACTCTTTTCAGGTGCTGTGGGCCCTGAATTCCTCTTCATGGACGACAACACTACACCTCATCGTACAGTGGCGGTTGCAGAGCTGTTGGATAGTAAAGATATTCAACGCATGGATTGGTCCGCAAGGTCCCCGGAGATAAATCCAATCGAACACGTGTGAGACCTTCTCGGGAGACGCTTGGCAGCACGTCACCAGCCGCCAGCAACGGTTCCGCAGCTGCGATTGGCGCTACAAGGGTAATGGGCGGCGATACCTCAACAGCTCCTTGACAACCTCGTCCTCAGCATGGACAGACGTTTTAAATCCTGTAACGCAGTCAGGAGGGATCATATCTTCTATTAAAGACTTAATTTTTCTTGGCAGCCGCCTGTCACATGGACGTTTCTGTCTTCTGTGCAGTTGTGCTCGAAGCTACCTTTTCAATAAAGTGCCTTTGTATACTTTGGATTCCTTATTTGGACGTATTTGCTCACTTGTTCCATATTCTTACATCTTGGGGATTTATGGTATGATTTGAGTCGATGTGGAGCACTTATGCACGAAGTTTCATTCAAAAATCCGTCTCGTCCTTAATTTTTGCACTCCAGTGTATATATGTATATATACACTATCTACCAACAAGTAATTGAACATCCCTGCAATCGACGATATGTGAAGTCCTGATACACGTCACGGCCGCCGCCGTTGAATATCGTGTGAGAAACAACAACGCAACCAGTCGCATGCAAGATGCCGCGCAGTTCGGAGCTCTCTTATTTTGAGAAATGTTTAATCGTCAGGTGACAAAGAAATGGCCGATCCATACCTGACGTATCAGGCGAGTTGAAGTACCCAAAATCGACAGTGGCCTACGTGTTTGGCAAGTGGAAGGTGAGAGGTGACTGTCGGAATGTGCCTCGACCCGGCAGAGCCAAAAAACTGGGAGTTAGAGACCGACGGGTGCTGGCCAGAGAAGTTTGGAAAAACCACACTAAATCGATGGGCTACATCCGCGAGGAGTTTCAACAGGCATCCGGGAGAGATCTTTAGACGAATACCATCCGTAAGGAAGTCCATCTGCTCGGTTGTCATGGACGTGCTGGTGCCCACAAGCCTTTGATCACCAAGTCCAATAGCGCTGAACGTGGTGCAAAGAACATCGACAGTGGACCGTTGAACAGTGGAAACAGGTTTTCTGGAGCAACGAATGAAGGTTCACCGTTGGGATCACAGGGTCTGGATTTGGCGTCTGCCTGGTGAACGCCTCAAGCCGGAATGTATTGTGCCAACTGTGAAGTTCAGCGGCGATGGAAATATGCTATGGGGGTATTTCTCCTGGTATGACACGGGACCCTTGGTTGCAATTCCTGGTAGACTCAACGCCCAGATCAACTGCACCATTTTGAAGGACCATGCGCTTCCTACGTTGTGGCAATTTTACGGGGTGAACCCATGTTACTTTCAGGATGGGAATGCCATCTGTCATGTTGCGAGGTCCACCATGGCTTGGTATGATGACAATGGGGTAAATCGAATGGACTGGCCTGCGCATAGCCCTGACCGTAACCCTATTGAGCACCTCTGGGACGAGTTGGAGCTTCTACTTAAGAGTTACCCCCACCGTCCAAAATCGGTGAAGGAACTGACCTGTCTTCTCCAAGCTGAGTGGAAGAAAAAACCGCTAGCTGTCGTACAACGCCTTGTTGAGAGTATGCCCCGGAGGTTCGCCGCTGTAATCGCCGCTCGTAGAGGCTCCACCAACTATTGAAAGTGAATAAACTTCGTTTTCCTTTGCTATCACAGGTGTCCAATTACTTGTTGGTAGATAGTGTATCTACCAAAACAAGAAGCGGATTTAACTGGAGCCAAGTATATGTTTATATAAGTACCAAACTGATAAAGTAGATCCTTATAAATGGCACTTCAAAGAATTTTGTTCATGTCCAATTACTTGCAGTGTCTATTAGCTAACGCAAGGTTGTCAACTTTGAGTGCAGGGCAAGAAAGCGTGTTTACGGTTTTGAAGTTAAAGTAACGGTGAATTTCATTTGCTTTTGTTCAATATGTTCTTCACTTTGGAAAACGATTAAGTGAATTTCTAGTAAACACGCAATATGGAGTTCATAAAGAACTGCCCTAAATCTCAAATGTTGTTTTCATATTTAATATTTGTTTACCTATGGATGTATATCAATTGATATCTTTTATTTCAAAGCCTAGGAAGCACTTTTTTTTCTGTTTTTAATTCAAAAAATGTATAGAAAACACGAAAATTTGATTTATGTTTGTTACAGTAATTCTTAAATATCAGTTTTCATGTTAATGTGTGCTCCTTCGGATTTACGGGTACAGAGTTAATGTTGAAGTAGGATAGTTAACTGATTAAGACTGATATTAATGTCCTCATGTAGTGGCTTAAGGAACAGTATTCTATTAAATTTTTAACATAATATAATAGGCTTCTGCATGTTTTCCTCCTAGGTAGCACGGAGAAATGTTTAAAATGACGAAATTTCTCCCTAATTGAGTATTTCCAGAAGGGAAAATATTACTCAAACGTGCGACGGTAGTTTATAAAAGAGACGCATTGTTTCATGGGTTCCAGAATGATGAGTAAACAAACTTCCAACTGTTATTAATTATTGCATAACATTCGAAAACATTATAATTGACCTAATGGCATTTTTTTTTTCTTTTGGAGTAAAAAAGAACAGTAAATTATCCAAATTTTAAATTCTGATCGCTAAAGTTTATTTATAACACGAAAATTTGCTTAACACGCTTGAATTTATAAAACAATATGACACAATGTCAGGTCTCTTGCACCTTACAAAAGTGCAAATCCTCTTCAAATTTAATGGTAGTACGTATATCTTTCCCTTTCACCTTCCCCTCCTGGACACGTGTTTCTCCAATTTCCAATCACATATGATTGAATCAGATTTATATTCTGTATAAAAACAGAAATTTACACACCTCTAAATATATTTGGTACAACATATGTGAAGATAATTTTCATAATATAATTAGTATAATTAGTTTCACGTTGTTGCTTTTATTTGAGGAGGTAAATTTCAGACATTTAAGAATCACAGAAATTGTGGAAGAAATATTACTCGCAAATATGTGGAACATCTGCAGGATTTTTAAGGATACTAACATGATAGATGTTTCTTTGTCTACTGTTCCATATGTAACTTTAACATCAGAAAACTTCGAAATTAAATGGCCTTGGAACTGAAATCGAACCGGCATTGCCCAATTTCCGTTCGAGCATGCTATCAGTTACAGCAACAAAGGCGATAAAGTCCCAGGTATATGAGTGTTTATAACTAAAATAAAATCGGATTTCGCTAGTTGAAACAAATGTTGAATGTAAAGCAGTAAGCAAGGCAACGGCTTTTCTGTTTGCCGCCTTAAAATTAACACACACACGCACACACGCACGCACACACGCACACACACGCACACACGCACACACACGCACACTCCTGGTGCAAATATCTAGAAACACTTACCAGCATTTCGTTGAATCAATTGCTCATCAGGTTAGAGCCGTTTGGTGGCAAGTCATAAAGTGATCATGTACAGTAGTATGCCATCTGCAATCTGTCGGGTTACGAAAACTTCAGCAGCGCAAACTAAACGTTGAGATGCAGGACTAAACAATCAGTTTTAAGAATAGCTGTTAGTATTTCTCGTAGAATTCCCACTAAATGCTTAAATCTTTAAAAGGAAAAGGTCTTTCTTAAACACAATGCACGTGATGTGAAGAGAGCAAACACTACATGATTCGTGGGAATTAGAATAAACAAACAACCGTCCTTCAGTTTGTAGACATATTCACAAGAGAGCAATATAGAATGGCAACTAAATCAAATCTACATTTTAAGCATTCTTGGAAGTGTTTCGGAATTAATTGCTAAGATAAACGTTTCATGAAATAACAAAACCAATCAGATTCCAAAAAAGGTTTTAATTATAATATAATTTTATATGTTGAGAGACAAAAATCGAAAATTCAAAAATAAAAAGTACTCTGTGTACTTACTGCAATATATTTTTAAAATTCTTAACCAATTTTCAAGTTCATGCAAAATACCCCCAGTTGAGAAAAAGAAAGTATAATCCAGAACATTTGGTATTTCTGTATTGTGGGTTTTCATGCAATAAGTAGGTAAATCTCTTGTGTATCTTACGATAAGACACTATTTGTGATATTTAATGAAAAATGTAATTACAACTCCGTATAAGGACGTTCTGAGTTTATTATTTAAAAAATGAATATCATTTAAATTACAGAGAAAGTTTTCAAGGAGAAATTTGGATGAGCTTAACTGCTAGTTTGTGATCACGGCGCTAAGTGTGGCTGCAACTCAAAAGTAACAGTGATTTTTAAACGTGATTGGAATCACAGTTTAGGACGTGGTCTTTCACTTGTGTGTAGCAGTAAAGTAACTAATAACAGAATCATCAGGAAGAATAGGAAGGATTTATGTGTGTCTCTGCCATATAGATCGGAACCTGAGTTACAAGTTTTTAACTTTTATACGTAATTCTGAGCTAATTGCGATATTTTTTTCTGTAGTCTTTGTGCCTTTACAGTTAAATTATGCGTAACTTTTTATACCTTTTTTGCGATTATAGGTTAAATTTTGAAATCAGATTATTAAAAATACACTGTTCTTTTATACATAACATGGTATGTCACAACTTTGAAAGAAACGACAGAGCAATTTTTTAAGCATTGAAACGGATGAAACAACCAAAAATTTATTAAGTAACATTCACAGTTCACTATTTTCTCCTAATTAAAAAAAAAATTACCTTCTCTCACCGAGAGGAAGACGCAACGGTGAGCTCACAAACAACGCTGTGAAAAAATCACCCAAAGCAGGCCGCTAAATTTCAACAGGAGATAATGAATAGCAGTCAATTATGGTAACACTCACAGGAGCAGAATTTTCTAGGCAACGGTTAACCGGAGATGTAAAAAATCACGAAGAGCATGATGGTTAGCAATGACAAAGTAAAGAACGTTTATTGGATGATCACTGTTACCCACGGTTTTCAGTGGCAGGCGCCACCTGTGAATTTGTGATAACCGGGGTCAGTTCCCTGGTAAGCAAATAACGCTCATCTCTAGGAATAACCATTTGTAGCAAATTAACTGAACTGTACCTCTTTAAGAAGTGAAAGGCGTGAGAATTGTTGTAGAAGCTAATACACTGATGTTCATAAAACAAGTAGACCTGAAATGATTCGTACTAGGACTTTGAGTTTTACAGGACATGCGAATCAGGCAATGTCTCAGAAATTATTAGCATTTCGGCGTGATAGATACATGTATAGTCTATGTAAATCAGGTCGCACAACGTCGTAGACCGCAAACCGACGGTTTTTTCTGTTATAAGCGTCTCCTAGCTCGGTCAACTTGGCAGTGCTTGCTCAAGAGATGGTAAGGGGGCCTGATTGTCATGCAAGACACCGTACGCTGATATCAGCGAGTTGGAAAGAGGTAGCATTATCACCATGGAAGGCTGCAACGCTGCCCTCCGGTAGATTGCCGGTCGTGTACATAATCAGTCGGATATCAGTGAGTGAACACACGCCTGACACATAGGTAAAGATGTGTAAAACAAAGGCATGGTATTTCCCAATATGGACCCGAAAAATAGAACATTGTTTCATCGGAAAATACATCATGAAAATAAAGTTTCATGATTGAATGTAGGATAAACAATATACGAAAGGACATATACCCAAGGTTAAGAATTTGGTTAAGAGAGAATCCTGTTTTTTTTAGTGTGCACTATTAAATTGTAGAAAAATATTCTATTAATAAAATTTTCGGCAAATTTGTCACAATCGAGTATTATAAAGCAAATTAAACTCCGCTGATCACTCAAGTTTCTGCAAAATTTGCGGACTGTATTTTTGAACTTGGAAGAATCCGAAGATGTCAATGTGGTGTCCGAAAGAACTTGGTATTACCGAGTTCGTCTTCTGAATAGGCTGGCCTACCTGATGACACTCCATTGGGTTACCTAGGAAGGAGAATTTTCCTATCGGCGCATGTCTCTTGGAAGGTCCCGCTAGAAACGATGTCGTACTTTCAGAGTTCTCCGAGACTTGGAGGTTTTCAGTGTAGGTAGTTGTGCAACCGTAGTGTGTATTTCGGGTTATGAGTGATACAACAGTTGAACCGAGCGCATGTTTTTACATATGGTGAAGCAAAACTAGAACGTTTGCAACAAAATTTGGTATGGTAGGGAGATCGTCGTGCGATATCACATTATAACATCCTACTCTTCTGGTTTTAATCGTATCTTTTATCCGAAGACATGGTTTGGCGAAATATTTTTTTAACTGCAGCATATAGGGAAACTTACATCTGTGACTTTGATTCTTTTTTTTTTCTTTCTTTAGTTTTAAATTACGTATTCCGTTTCTCGGATATTTTCTTATTAAGTCTCATCTACGAAAGGTCAAATTGATGGGTACATTCTGTGTTCAGCACAATATCATTGTCATTACTCATTAATTAAAAAGAGAGTAACCAATTATATTTATTAAAAAGCTCCACATGTGAGGTGGTAACTACTATCATTCAAAGATGTATCGCCACTGAAATTTTAAGAATAAGAACTCATTTTCCGTTGCCTAAACAGCGGAAACACTGCTGTCTCGTGGCACTTCTCGGAAGACGCTTGGCAGCACGTCACCAGAAGCCAGTAACGATTCCGCAGCTGCGATTGGCGCTGCAACAGCAATGGGCCGCGATGTCTACACAGCTCCTTGACAACCTCGTCCTTAGCATGAACAGACGTTGTAAATCCTTCAACGCAGTCAGGGGTGATCATATACCCTAATAAAGTCTGGATTTTTCTTGGCAGCCGTCTGTCACATGGACGTTTCTGTCTTCTTAACAGTTGTGCACGAAGCTACCTTTTCAATAAAGTGACTTTGTATCCTTTGGATTTCTTGTTTAGACGGTTTTGCTCATTTGTTCCATATTCTTGCATCTTGGGGATCTTATGTTTTGATTTGAGTCGATGTGGAGCACTTCTGCACGACGCTATTTTCGAAAAACCGTCTCGTCCTTAATTTTTGCACGCCAGTTTATTTCCCGGAAAATTTACTGAAATTTTATATTCTGTTTTTATAAGATTGGCTGTTATATGTTTCCCCTTGTTACCATTTTACATTTGTGTGTGAAATCCACGGGCATATTTCTAAGTGTCTTCATCATTCATCTGGAGTTAAGTTGACGGAATATGTGGATTAAAAGATTTACGATTTTCTGAAGTAATTTTTCAGCTCCTGAGTGCAGAATTTAATACTTGAATTTGACATTTACCGATGTCAACTGATGATATTACCCCTTTCTTGTTAGTTTCTTCTTTCTAAGGAAAATTTTCATGCAGTTCATTATTTTCAATATTCGAAAATTATATTTTGTTTATATATTAATTTTAAAATATCATGTTAATACATAGTGAATTAGAACTATTGGAATAAATATGAAACAAGCCCTAATTGAAAATGATATGTGAAAGTAAAATATGAATCGGCCAGCTAGGTGGTTATCCGTTTATTCTTCAGAAATATATTACATATAGATTCGTTATTTATCTTAATAAATTTATCCGTATTTGAGGATTATTAGGGCGTTTCCGTGCTTGATGCATAAAAGCTCCATATCAGCCCCTAAATCTGATTAATAAAGACTTTTTTAATTCATATGATGAACTTGCAATTGGTGTCTGTGGAAGAACCGTAAATTCCAAGGCTGCAGCAAAGTGAAATCATTTTACACTGTTTTCTGCTTTTCATAAAGAATCTATGTTATGAAATCAAAACGTAAGAATCTAAGTTATGAAATCAAAACGTAAGTGTAACCAACGCCTGCGGGTAAACTTCGAGAAATCAGCATACAAAAATAAACGTAAAAAGTATCTTTTGCACAAAAAATTAGGTGTGCAAGTGAGAATCTTGAGAATTAGCGATTCGGATTATTAGATGTTTAGGAGAACGTTTTACTGTCCTTGCAGTAACGTTTTACTGTCCAGATTGTCGGTGACTGACAGTTTTACTGTCAGTCACCGACAATCTGGCCTCTGTCCTTGCAGTAAAACGGCGACTTTATTGCATCCTGAAGTCGGCTTCGATTTGTGTTATTGTCTCAAGTCTATCAATTCGAACATTGCGGAGAAAATGATACGCACATTGAGCTGTCAAGACGTAGGAGTCTGCAATTCATTCTGGAGCTTGTAGTTTTTCCAGAATTTCAGTATTTCACATACACTCCGGAAATTGTAGCATGGGAACACACCAGTGTGTTCACGTCTTCCCAGATGATGTGGCCCATCCTGCGGTCACCGACAATCTGGCCTCTGTCAGACTATTAAAACCACGTGTCTTACCCATTATTCCTGAAATAGAACGCTGTTTGCGGGAGCTGTAGGTGATGAGTACCTTTATCCACCCTTCCTGTATTGCGCGTCTATCCCACAGGCATTTGCATAATTTGTGCTTTCCCTTTCATGAGAGCCTCGAAGAAGTTCCATTTACCTAGGAAATATATTTGTACATTCATTAGGGTAATGGAACTCTGTGCATTCCAAAGAGAAAATGGTTACAAATATGATTCATTCACTATGCGTAAAAAAACCCTTCTTTTTTGGAAAAACACTGCTACGTGTATCTAATTATTCTCAGTTATTTCTTCCTAAAAATATGTATTTTAATAAAATGTGAGCAGTAAATTATATATTACTTGATGATTGTTCACCAACTAAAAATTCTGCACAATGAATGGGGGAAGCATGTGTTCAGATATTATCATGCAAACGACGCATGACCTGAAATTTGAACAATGAGTACCACGTTGCTCACTTGTTTTTGTTTATTCCTTGAGAAAGGCTTTGTTTTACATCTCATTGACTAGACGTAATAAGGGCTGTTATACATCTCCTGTACTAGATGTAATTAGAGCTGTTATATCTCATAGACTAAATGCAATTTTAGTTGTTAAACTTCAAATTTGTGGATCAAGGTTCTTACGTTGCTACAGATCTTTGAACTCTTTTTTTCATACTGAAACGAATTGGACTTTAAAAAATTGAATAATTAAAATTAGTAAATAAAGATAAATATGTGCGCCCTCCCATCCTAATAAATAATAAAATTTTTATGTTAGCTTGCTAAGATAGAGTTAGCATGATGCTCTTTGCGAAATAATTAGAAGCCCATAATGTCTCAAATAATTACAGTAGGAAAGACAAGAAAACGCAAACATGTCCAGCTAACCAGTTTTGAACGGTGGTAAATTTTAGTTAAAAGGAAATTAAAGAATAAATATTAATGCGTCCCACCTTTCTCTGGGACACGAAGTTCACAGAGTCATTTGCCTAAAGAGGAGCATAACGTCTTCTTGCGATGGAAATAATTTTCTTGAGCTTACGAATAGTTCCCAGGTTAAACTCTTCATTTAATGAGTAAGAAAGTAATTTCTTACAAGATCCCCTTCGACGTTCCCTGGATGGTAGGGAATCAGATAAAGTTTTGGAAGCAGGAAGGAGGGATTTAAACCCTGATGGTGGCTGGCTTATGTTCTGGGTTATTTTAACCTGCAACGTTTTGGGACCTTTGATAAATCTAGATTCATACCTGAAATGCCAAAACGTCATGTTCATATCTGAACGTCATCTTCATCCGTTCAGTCTTAATGCACTCACAGGTCAATAAACTCCTCCAGTAGAATAATGAGCATCCTCAGACAGTCGTGGTGATTCCAACATGATTAATAGTACCTTACGAATGCGTTCCTACTTTGAAATTGTTCTCTGATTTACCAGAAATGAAGGCTGTGGAAAATCTTTGAGATTCTGCGAAAATGTTTTTTGGAGCTTATGACACTGACTTAGGAATGCGATGGAATTAAAGACACTGGTGCAACATGCATGGGAAGGGTTACGTCTTAAACGCTTTGGTGACTTAATTAGCATCAGTGACTTGCCATATGCTTGGACACATACAAACGAAATGTGTGCCTACCCGTTACTAGATATGTATTCCATTATTTCAGTTCACTCAGTGTATAAAGTTTAAAATGTTGTTTTAAATGAAGAACTTAAGTAATGAAATCATATGCATAAAAAATATCGAACTTCACGGCTCACAAAAAGTCTGGGTCACTGTAGGAATTGCGTTTTCTTCGGAGATTTTACGAATAAACGTCTACCAGCTTCCGTAGATTACTGTACGAAAGGTATACAACGCAATTTTGCGTCGGTGAATTCGGTATATTAATATGAGAACTTAGCTACGAAGCCTTGGTAATGAATTAAAACGCAGAAGTCATGAACGAGGAAAATTCAAGTTACTTGTGTTTGTGTAATGACATTTGTAAAAGAAACTTTTTTAAAAAACCGTATTCTCCTGATTAACACGAAAGAAGTAGTTTCAGATTTTATTTAAATTGTTGAATACACATTGCTGAACACTGTCTCCTGAAACACTTCCATAGAGTAAGTAGTGCAGCCTGGAATGGTATGTTAGCACGATTAGGACTTTGATATATGCGTGCAATGTTCTTCTAGATTTGAAAATGGACTCACATTACACTCATTGTGGAATTGTTATTAATATACCGGACACCGTAAATGAGTTTTCATATTAAGGCTTCAGAAATTAAAGTAATTTCCGTTCTAGGAATTAATTTCCAGAAGTCATACATATATTAATGGATTCCTTCCAATTTCCAGAGCTGTCTGAGTATCAATTCATTTCTCATTTCCCTGTGTGCGTGCATTTACCACCGAGATGTTTCGAGAGATTTGCTGGTAACACACTTGTGGGCGACGTATAGATGCTAAAGGCAGATCAGTTACATTTTATCAGCTTGCCTGGAAGCAGATTATGTAAAATCCCTATGGTCTATAGGTATTTTACGTGGTACCTGAAAGATGTAGAAAATATCCAATTGAATGGCTTTTCTCACTTTAAGACCGTTTCCCGAAACCAACGCATTTGTAATGTTTCTTATTGTCACCTTGAATGCGAATGGCGAAGGAAGATTTCCCTAGATTGGAAACGTGACTCATTTCCTTATGAAAGCAGGTTGCAATACTCACACTACTGTGGTTTTTGATCTCTTCAGAAATATATTTCCTATTAGGCAAACATACATGCTGACGAATAATTTATTTTTCTAGTATTCGTGCACACAGAATAGCATAGGTACCCCGGAAGAATCATATCACTGCAGAGGTTTTCTTTATTGAATGAACTTCCGCTGCTATGCTACATCAATATTTTTCGAGAGATTAGATATTCTTATTTATGAGCATAGAATGCCATAAACTATAAGGACAATTATTTTGCCCCAAATCAGTATGTACCGCTCGGACCATCGCCGGAGTGCATTCTATATTTGGAAGCACAGATTTAAACTGACTGTGAGATACTTTTCAGCGTCCAAATACTAGCGTCGTTTTGTTACTCAAACTCTTCTTGGAATCAGATTCAATCATATATGCCACGGCTTCTCCATAATGCTCATTCGGGTGAGTTTATGTAAGTTGTGTCACTGTGTTATGATTAGGGCGAGCGTTTCTGCACACACTACTTATCAGACATATGAGGTCAAATACATTTTATGATCAAATATCAGCAATGATAAGTTTTCTTTCAGAATTCATTTTTAATTTTTTAATAGTCTCTGGTATTTCCACTGAAAAATATTTTCATACATATATACCAGCATGCAAATTATAGCATTTGAAAGTTATCTCTGACATTTCAGACATATCACGTGTTCATGAATTATTTGAAGATGATTCACACTGCAAGAGCTAGTGTATTGTGACTCATCTTCAAATAATACATGGAGGCATGATTTGTCTCAAATGTCAGAGACAACATTTACAAATAGTACGTTTTATGGGAATAAAACATAATGCATTTCGGCAGACATTTTTGTGAGTCTTATCTTTATTATAAGAATAGAAGGAATTTGGACAACTGGAAACAAAGACGCTGTAAAAATTCCAGATTTATATTACACATTAAGTGTATATGGTAGGAGAGATTCACTGGTAACACTATATGTGCATAGATAGATAGATCCAGTCTGTTATGCGTAACGGATGATAATAGAGACACGAAGCGGGTAAGACTCATTCTTACATTTGATGTGCAGCAGGTCGTACCTATTACTTTCACTCTCATGCTATTACACAATGAATTTAGACTTTTGTCCTATTCATAGTTAGATTCAATTTAATAATGAAATGACAAAGTACAGGGTGGTCGAAAAGTCCCGTAATGGTTTCAATTGACAACTGTACAAAAGCAAACAGATCTAGAGCAATGCGGTTTGTGACATTTGAAAGAGTAAATATCAGAGTCTTTAACGCCATCTTTTTCCAATAGATGGCGTTGCGTGCTGGTAAATACCAACTCCGACTGCAAAACAACTGAAAATGTCGTCGCTACAGGACTAAGAAATGTATATGTGTTGGTTTTTGAGATGAAATCTGTGCTTATGGTACAAAGCAATTACCGTCGAACATATGGGAAATATCCACCAAGTGATTTCAGTATCAGAGCGTAGATACAGGTACTTGGAGTGTCACTTTTCCAAAATAAGAAATCAACGCTGCCAAAGTTGTGTACTAGTTTTGTACAGTTTTGTACACCAAAAGTGAATTTTGTACACCACCGGAAGTGGTACTTTTCGGCTCTCTAAAAGTGGCACTCCAAGTACATGCTGGAGTGCCACTTTTTTAAAATCGAAAATAAATATTTTCCAAAGTTTTGTACTAGTTTTGTACAGTTCTGTACACCCAAAAGAAAATTTTGTACACCAACGGAAGTAGTACTTTTCGGCTCTTTAAAAGTAGCACTCGGTGTACATGCTGAGTGCCACTTTTTAAAAATCGAAAATAACAACTGCCAAAGTTTTGTACTAGTTTTGAACAGTTTTGTACATACAAAAGAAAATTGTGTACACCACCGGAAGTGGTACTTTTCGGCTCTCAAAAAGTGGCACTCCAAGTACATGCTGGAGGGCCACTTTTTCAAAATCGAAAATAAGTACTGCCAAGGTTTTGTACTAGTTTTGTACAGTTTTGTACACCCAAAAGAAAAGTTTGTACACCACCGGAAGTTGTACGTTTTGACTCTCCTTTGTGGCCCTCGAGCATGTACATGGAGTGCCACTTTTAAAAAAACGAACATAAACACTGCCAGAGTGTTTTCCTAGTTTTGTACACCCAAATAAAAATTGTGTACACCACCGGAAGTGGTACTTTTTCACTCTCATTTGTGGCCCCCGAGCATGTACTTGAAGTGCCACTTTTCCAAAATTTAAAAACAACACTGCTAGAGTCTTGTCCTAGTTTTGCACAGTTTTGTTTACCCAAAAGAAAATTTTGTACACCAACGGAAGTGGTACTTTTTGACTCTCCTTCATGGCTCTCGAGCATATACCTGGAGTGCCACTTTTACAAAATCGAAAAAACACACTGCCAGCGTGTTGTCCTAGTTTCGTACAGTTTTGTACACCCAAAAGAAAATGGTGTACAACACCGGAAGTGGTACTTTTGGCTCTTCTTTGTGGCCTTCGAGCGCGTGCTTGGAGTGCTACTTTTCCAAAATCGAAAATAAACACTGCCAGAGTGCTGTCCTAGTTTTGTACACCCAAAAAAAACTTTGTACACCACCGGAAGTGGTACTTTTTGACTCTCCTTCTGTGGCTCTCCAGCAGGTACTTGGAGCGCCATATTTCCAAAATCGAAAATAAACACTGCCAGAATGGTGTACTAGTTTTGTACAGACAAAAGAGAGTTATGTGCCCCTCCGGCGATGGTTCTCTTTGGTTGTCCAGCATGCTCTTAGAGTGTCATCTTTCGAAATTCGGAAGTAAACACAGTGCTATCTTTTTCCATTTCATTACATACTCTTACTCCTGTTCATTATACACAACCAGCTGTTTTCGCGTTCATTATACGCAACTTTTATTTGTTCAAGGTCGCAAATTTCTTTGCGGTTGTGTTGTATAAACTAAGAAATTGTCGGAGCCTTCATTTTTATAGTAAAGGAAGAACAGAAACAGTTTTTTGTTGCTTTGTTAAGCAATGCTTTCAGCAAAAGCATTTCGAAAACGCGAGAAAAAGGAATTCAAATCAGCACGTATCATCACTTCCAGTCTAGCAGCCATACAGAGCAAGGTTGGGGGAGAGGGAAGTTGCAAAATACCTTGGCGCATTCGCAGTGGCGTAATTAGCACAACTTCTGCCACCCCAGAAAATTTATTTGAGCACCCCTAAGCATAATAATTTTTCCAGGATTTCTGACACTAGGGAGGATGTGTTTTTCACGGTGTTTGTTTTGGGAAAATGGGGGTGTCAGGAAGTTAGGGAGACTGTCTGGAAAAGTAAAGGAACTACCTATTGAGGCCTGTAGTTTTAACTTTTAAAACAAATTTTGGAACAGGAGTACATAATGCAGGGTTATCAATCAGCCAGTCAGATTTAACACTGTGAGCTGTCAGATGCATAATCAGGAATATACGTTTTTATTGCATTGAAACGAATTCTGTAAAATATATTTAAATGTTTAAAGTTAACAACTATGAGACTTTAGTGATCGTTATTGGATATGGTTGTATACAAACAGGGAATTCAGCATTCTAAACTGCAAGAATGCAATATGGATTTCGTAGCTGCAGATATTACTTTGCATGTACTACAAAACTACAATGCAGGACAGGAAAAAAGAGTATGTGTGAAAATACAATGTGCAGGTATGTGATGTTTACAAATATACGAGTACTATACCCAGTGTTAGAAGTTTGCCGGTATGGCATACCGGTAGTTAACAAAAATGGAAGTGAGCATACCGGCAGTTAAAAAAACATTATTTACCATCCCGGTATGTAATAAATTGTAAAACCTTCACAAACAACGTAAAGAAATTAGGATGAAAGCATTAATTTTTACGCAAAAATCGGCAAATGCCAATTTTAACGAATAAAATTGGTAATTAGCAAAGACCACAAACCCTTCAATGAAGGTTTTTTAATTTTTACATTAATTTTTTAACATTATATACATTAATTTTTCAATACCAAAAAAAAAAAAAGAAAAATATACGGAATGGTGTGTATTTATTTCGAAACGTCTATTTATACTATGTGGATCTATGGTCTACACCATACCGGCAGTAGCTCTGTGCCACTTCGAGCACTGAGTGTACCATATAACTACATAATATAGATATGATATAAATTATAATTATATGATTAAAATTCAAGTGGAAAACATTTTTTTATGCGATAAGTGGAAATTATCATGTTTTTAGGCCAAAGTCTTTCTTTCTAGCCTTCATTTTGGCGAAATTATGAAGCATTAAGGTCCAATCTTTTGACCAAACTGCCTTTCTATGCTGTGACAATTCCTGCAGCCTATCTTGATACATGATGCTTCTCAAATAATTTTTACAAATTTTAATTTGGAAAACGATCTTTGTACAGATGCTACTGTGACTGGTAGCCGTGAGTGTTAAGAAAAGCGTCAAGGCTATAATTACACAGTTTAGTACAGCCACCGACAATCGTTCACGGTGTTCGTTAACTCCCCCCCAAAAAAAAAAAGAGGTTAGTTTCAATGTTTATCGTCGGAGCTTAGCTTTCAGACAATGTGAAAAAGTAAGAATTGTTGTCAGAAATAACTTTTTATCCCAGAAAAACATTTTTCTGCCGAGAAACTTTTCCAACACACTATCGATTGTTATTTTTTGACTAACGAAAACTATCGATAGTTCTCCACATCTAACTATATTATCCATATCCAACAATTGCTGCAGTGTCATTAAGGCAAAAGTTGGACATCTGTCTCTTCTCCTCTGTGTAGTTTGAGACATTCTTTACTGTGCAAAATGTTTTGCAATTAATTAGCGAAATCAATTAGAAAACATTTAAATGTCTGTACGAGGAATAAACTCATAAAAAATTAGTGTGAATATTTGTATTAGTTTAAAGTATGTTAAAAGAAATCCATAGTTCAAATTAGTGCCCTTTGATTTAAATCTGTCGACGAATTTCAAATCCAGAAATCCAATAGTGCATAATAAATAAACTATGAAGTGTACCTTATAATCATGATTTGCTTGAAGTAACGGAATAAACAAAATTAATTCCATAGTGGGCTCCCACTTGCACATTGCAGTCCAGAACTACAGCGAAAAAAGAATGATTATTTCATCATGAGTCACATATTAGTCTCCGACAGGGAAAACTGAAACCTGATAGAGTAAAATTCGCAGATTCTGGGAAATTTCCTTTCATCTCATATACCTTACTCAAACACTCGGTTTTAAGAAAATTAAGCTAAAAAGGGCCTCTATAATTTTGTCTAATTAGAAGTTCCATTGAATCATGTAAATATTCCTCAAAACACTATTGTTCTTCATAATTTTTCTTAAATGATTGTTTTCGTTTTGTAATAAATTACGAAGCTAATACGTTTTTCATGTTTTATGTTAGTTGCGACGAAACAGTCAAGCTCATTTTATGCTTGTAGGTACGTATCGAAATAAATGTTTAACCGTAGTCTAAATTTTTCTCTTGTTCATCAGGGATAGGATCCACTGAGATTTGGATATCATACGTCTTGACACTTAGGTAAATCCTTATTTGATTCGCTAAATAAGTTAAATTTTTGTGGGTCTGTAATGAATCAGGATGTTTTGGTAATCGCTAATATTTCAGTGATTTTACACATAGAGTTAGATGAATGCTTCCAGAGGTCCCGAATTACATTGGTGAATTGAAATCTTCAGGAGAAAACAAAGCATCACGGACATCACGTGGAAAAAGAGAGAGTATTCGCGTGCCACATGCAAAAAAAAAGAAAACCTTATAAAACCCAGCAAAAACAATGTTGTTGGGCCAGCATTCCAGCCAGCAGTATCAGGAGTGGCCCAGCAGTATGCTGCCGCTCCCCAACCTGCAAATACATGACCTGGAAGCCACCACGTTGACCTGCAGTTCAGGCCAGTAGTTGGCCAATAGTTGGAACCACTTCAGCTGTCATGTCCCAGGACAGAGCCATCAGTTATCCATCACAGGCAATGGCTTCCCCAAGGGGCCCTTAATCGTCCCTGCAAGCACGTGCCATAAATGATGGCTAGCATAACGCGATCCTCTAGTTTCCCGGCAGTGGCAGCCGGCAAATATGTGACGGAACGGATGGCTTACCAAATATTGTTCAGCAATTTTCCAATAGTGGCTATAAAAAAAGATAACGACAGTTACCCAAAGGCACATCTTAATTCACTTTCTAGCATTAAGTTTTAAAAAATAGTACACCTGCTTTTTACTACCCTAAACGTCACTACATTCTCACTGCTGATCGCTGCTACAGTGCAAGTAGCGAACTTTACATGCATTGCTGTATAACTTCCTGGATAATAATTAATTTTCTGGCGTGAAGTTCCTTAAACTGGTACACCTGTTTCTTGCTACCATAAAGGACACTACATTCTCACTGCTAATCGCTACAATGGAATTATAGGACTGCACATGCATCGCAGTTTAACTTTCTGGATTATAATTCACTTTCTAGCAGGAATCATAAATGATGCTTACTCAGATATTTTTTAATAACGTCTGTGTTTCCCATTATTTCGTTCCTTTGAATATAGTTTTAAGCATGAAGCAGCAATACTTTCATACATATTTAATATCATTGTTTAAAAGTGTTAACCGCTTTCCTTTACATGAAGAACAATATGCATTGTAGAATAGTTACATCCACACTACTAAATTTGAAAAATGAATTGAATATGCTTTACCGATTAGTGAAGTTTCTGGAACGAGTACTATATCGACTTGATTTTTAAGTGGGTTGTCCTTCTTTTCAAAGTATTAATGGTAATCTGATAGCGAATTTAAAATTCCGTTAAGCGAATTTCGCTTAATTTGATCTTGGAGTAGAAAAAAATATGCCTTTCAAGGAATCTCCGTTCTATGAGCAAAACTTTTCCTGCATTTCGAAGACTCGTCATTATTTCCTAACCACTGTCTTGAAATGACATCTACTTTTTTGCAGAATGAAATCATAATGTATGAATTTCGTACGTGTAATTTCAATATGAGGTGGTTGCGGAAAATGATGGCCGATTTTCTGAGGAGCCACATTCAAATCGCCGACAATTCTTGCAGGCCAACGGCTCGCAGCATCATTCGTACGAGTTTAAGTGCGATTGAGACGCCACATACTCACCATAATTCGTTGAATTGCTGTCGTTGCGGCTCGTGTATGAGCGATCTGTACAACATGTTAGGACTGAGTGAGTTCCGGGTCATTCTGCTACATGAGTTCAAATTCGGTCGAAAATCGGCACAAACCAACCTTACTGTGTTTGCGCCATAGGACAAAGAGGTAACTTCCGAGCGTACTACTCGTCGGTGGTTTGAAAAGATTCATTTTAGTGACATGATCTTACAAGATGAGGATGGCCAAAGATGCTATTCGGCCATTCATGACAACGCTCTGATGGCGAATGAGGAGACAAATCATCGCGTCACAGTTATAGAACTCACCAAACAAAACAATATATCGATGTCAACATCGATACCACCAATTTCTGAACATGACCAAATTGGTAAGGCCAAAAATCACGATACGTGGTTATAACAAGAACAAACGGGGCATCATAAACAGCAAGGGTTTAGTAAGTTACCTTTACCATCTGCTTCGCAATGAAAATGAACTCCTATTTAATTGTCTTGCAAATTGTGATAAAACGTGGATGCTATACGACAACCTCAAGCGATCTGTACAGTGGCTGAACCAAGGTGAACCACCGAAGCAACATCCTAAACGAAGGTTGACCCCAAAGAAGGTTTAGTTGAGAGTATGGTGGACTGTTCGCGCTGCCATACACAACAGGTTCTTGAATGCTAGTAAAATAATTACCTCATTCACATACTGCGAAGGAATTGAACAAATGTACCAGACATTTTGTTCCAAACAGCTGTTTTGGTGAACAGGAAGGGTCCTATTATTTTTCATGATAACGCGAGACAACTTGTTTCACAGATGACGAAACAGAAACTACACGAATTGAGGTTCCAAACGCTTTTACCGGATGAACTTGCCCCTTCGAATGCCTACTGCCCTGAAATTGGTTCAAAAGCTTACTCGCCTGAACTGGCACCTACGAATTTCCACATGTTCATGCATTTTACCAATGCTCTCAAAGAAAGGACCTTCACAAACCGCGACCGAAAATTGCATTCCGGGACTTTTTGCATCCAGGAAGTCAGCTGTCTTCCGAACTGGCATTGAAGCACTCGTCACTCTCCGGCCGAGGTGTGCAGCTGCTGAAAGGAGCTTATTTCGAGTAAATAAAAGTTGTTTGTTATGAGGTATGTCTCTTTTATTTTTGCCTTCCAAATAGGCATTTATTTTCCGAACGACCTGGTATTTGATGAGCTTTCAAATGCTAAAGTTATTTTGCAGGAATCACACAAAATCGACTTTGACCCCATGGAAGCAGACCTGCAGGTTGTTTCATCAAAAGTATATTTTTTTATATATTTTTTTAATTTCGTCCATCTTCTTGTTCACACACTGCTTACTTTCCTGTGAATACTGTGTTTTCATTTAAATCACCTGATACTTGTCATTCTTACAGAATATGACAAAATAAAACTACCGAGTTTGCGATATCATATTCTGCGTTATGCCAAATATTTGTCTTCCTGATTCAACTATAATTAGAAAACCAACGGAATACGTTGCACTTCAGATATTGTGTAACTTAAAATCCCATAACAATAGGTTGCTCTTCTTAATTTTAGTGACCTCTGTCAGCTAATAAAAAATTTATTCCCAATTTTGCCTTAATTTCGGTACAACCCTCGCATTTCATAAACGTCAGCATTCAACGTGACATATTACTGGTGCTGTGTGTGTATTGGCACATCATAATCTGACAAGAGAACAACTGTTAGCTTGAGTTAAGGTTTGTCATGAGTGGAAACAAAGGATTGCAAGGGATCGAATTTTTCTGAACACAATAATAACTGCCGACGACGCAAGGGGCCACTATTTCTACTCCCTCAGAATGAGCGCAACGAGTGTATGTTAACATATAGGATCGCCACCTCCGAAAAAGTCCGCGTGACCAAATCAGCTAGGAATGTGATTATGATGATTTCCTTTGATCATAAAGGTGTAGTCTACAAGCATGCCGTTTTTCCACAAATTACTAATGTGAAACGAAGTGAATAATGGTGTAAGGAGAATGTTAGCTGCATTCTTCTTCAACACTATACTGTCTGGAATGAAAATGAACTATATTTGTATGGGCAATATTTTACCCGACGTTTTCTATTCTTTACAGTCGCTAGGACCTTTCAGTCATACTTTCACAAAACATTTTCATTTAAGGCATAAATGATATTCTTCAGAAATATATTATTTCGTTTTTATTTTGTAACGAAAAATTCCTATATATATCTGTAACAGAAAACCAGAATTTTCCTACGTTGGCAAGTATTGAAATCTACACGATAATTATTTCTTATAAGGGTGGACACTGAAAGAAGCGTTAAATGCAAAGGACATTGGACGTACTGAGTTGTTTTTACGAGAGCCCACATTCAAAAGATGAGTAAAAACTTCACGATATGGAGTTTCATTTAATCCATATCTGACCTGATATTCGTTTCAAAACAACAAAGCGCATTTGCCGATAGATAGATATCTATTTAAAACATGCAAGTAGAAAAACAATAAGGGAAAACTCTAACTCAACTATCAAACTTCAAGTCTTTGATCAATAGCTTTCAGTAATTAAATCGAAAAATTTTAAGTGATATATATTTAAAAATAGCTTTCGTTGTTAAGACTTTGATAGAGAGTAAATGGTACGAAAAACCCGATTGGGTTCTTATTTAATAAAATCTTGCAAATGCTGACCACGTCATGATCTCATAAATCCAAGTAAAATATTTTTAACAAATTTCCATTTAAAGTAGAGTATTCTATGGCGCTCAAAAGTGTTTAAAATATTTTCTTGTAATTAGTAATATTAACATTTGAGTAAGTTGAAGAAAATAAATTCGTATTTCTCTCTTATTTGAAAACATGTATACCTTTCACTGGGTGACAGAAACCAATTCGTTTCTAAAAAGTAACGATACTTATAAACGTAGAGTCAGGAAAAAAGGGAGGATGAATTAAATATGCCAACATTTTGGCGTTTCAGAACTTTTACTTCCAATATTGATTGTTTATTTTGTCCATCACACAAAGCAGAATTCAAAGTGAGTGAATTTACACTGAACAATCTCCTTGGATACTTATATAGTTAGTTTTATAAAGATAGAATTCCTTTCTTCGCTGACCTAGAAAAATTACCCAATTACTCAAGTGAGAAAAATGTAAGCTGCTGAAATACAGTGCATAAAAACGATGCTTATTACTTCGCATTTTGTTTAGGGCTTATTTACTTGCTAGTGATTTTAAATTGCTCGGTACACAGAGCTTTAGAACGGTAACACTTTTTTTACCGTAAATGGCATACAGTGTAGCTGCAAATATGTTGACGTTATTGTATCAGTAGTGCGCAACAGAATGTAGCAGATTGTAGTGAAAAATTTAGCTACAGGTGAAGTATTATTGATTGTAGTGAAACATTTGGCTTCTAAGAGGGAAGTTTGCAGATCCTCGAAGTGGAAGAATTTTCGTCGAATAACGTGCAACTTAAAGATAAAATTAATTTCTTCGCAGGCAGTGTGGGATGCTCCCTTTATTCAATAATGAACATAAACAGATTTAAAATGTGAAAAGGAGACAGATTGTGAAATTAGAAATTTTATACGTAAGTCTGTGAAACCGCAAAACAATGATGGAGTACTGGTTTTGTTGAGAACATTTGAATGCTAGGTTCGATTCTCCAATTTACAGAGAGACAATTCGCAGACATATCTTGTGGGGGTTTTATTGCATTTTCTGGTTTCTGTAGCTGGTTGTAAGAGCATTTATAAGAATTAGAATTATCCGTTTTTTCGAAAAAGAAGAATTCTACAGTGGAGTATCTTAATTCAGGAACCACGACGTTATTTAAAATAACGAACTATGCATCTTTACAACTGAAACAAATGCAATATTTGATGAGAAGTTTTAAAATGGCGAACGAGAATTTTAAATCGTTCCGAAGTCTGTTTAATATTTTAATTTTGTTAAAATAATTATTGCAAATTTGGGAGGAAGAAAGGAAAATTTTAAATTGCATTTTGAGTTTTGCACTCGTGTAAACAGCAAACGGAAGTTATCCAATATTGAATAACATTAGTAACAATTGATATGCAATAACCAAGGCCACATTGGATATCTCTTGGTGCTAAAATGATTTAAAATTGTAAAAGCTTTACTGGATGATGGCTGCATACTATATCAGCAATCCACCAAAAATTGTTCTCATGTGTAGGTCACGTCAAAAGCATAAAGAAGAACAGAAATTAAACAGTCTTTCCAATACTGTGCTGAGCACGAGAGAAAAATCATAAGGGATGAAGCCGTTCTGCAGGTCATTGTCCAGGATTGCGCGGACAGCCTGTGAAGGACACAATTCCCGTACTTTTTATAGCGCATGGTTTTGATCAAAGGGGCTAAATATTAACGGTGTGTTTGCTAAATATTATGCAGGGTGTTCAAAAGGTTTTTCCCACATAAAAAATTAATAAAAAATCCCCATGTAATTTAAAATAAAATGAATGGCAACATAATATAGCAACACTCGTAAAGTTATTTTACTGCCCTAAAGGTGAGCAATACTGCTGAATATGAGAAGCATTTGATCGATAATGGAGTCCATGCAAGAAAAAGCTGCATGCGTGTTGTGGTTCCATTAGACCAGATCTGCGATAACTATCCAGCGTCATTTCAGAAATAAGTAACAGACGATCAACACGGAACCAAAAAATCTCTGAAAGCTTTGTGTGAAACATTCAAAGCTATGCAGAGTGTTGGCGATCTGTTCCTAGAGGGCCGACGACCGGTTACAAAAGAAACAGCTACAGCTGTCCATGAGACATTTCTGCGAAGCCCCAGGAAATCCATTCATCGTGCTTCACTGGAAACTGGGATTCCCTGTGCCACGGTTAAAAAATGATTACACAAATGTCTTCATCTGTATGCTTGTGAGATCGATCCAGCTCTTCCAGCCTGATGACTAGTCCCGGCAAGCTGCATTTGCGACGGACACGTTGCAGCGCATAGCTCATTATGGTGATTATCTGAATCGTGTCTGTCTCTAAGATGAAGCCACATTTGACGTCTCTGGTAAAGTAAATAGGCACAATGTGCGAATCTTGGCTTCAGAAAATTCACATTATATCATCGAACAACAGAGAGCTAGCACGAAAGTTAACGCATGGTGCAGCCTGATGCATGACAGACGCATCTGTCCCTCCTTTGCTACAGAGCCCATGATAACATGTAACGTGTACCTGGACATGCTGGAACCTCTTGTTGTACCTCAGTTGCATGCACTCCAAACTTTAGTTATTTTCCAAGAAGACGGTTGCCCACAACATTATTCAGTAATGGTTTATGAATTCCTGAATGCCCCATTTCTGGACAGATGGATTAGTCGCGACGGTCTCAAGACATGACCAACTTGATTGCTCGATATAAACGTTTTTGACTTTTTCCTATGGGTTTATTATGAAGACCAAATTTCCTCTTGCAGTGTCGAGACGTGGAAGATCAGAATAACGAACGTCATTGGTTCTGTCTCTGCTTTCATATTAAAAAAAACATGGCGCGAACCGAATATCGCTTAAATGTTCTCCTGGGCAAAAAAGGCGACCATGTGGACGTGTAATAACTCTGAAAAAAAAACATTACATGTGCAGCATCATTATCGTGCAATCCATTCCTTGTACCTGTAATACATGGTTTATATTATTTTTTCTAATGTGGTAAAAACTTCATGGACATCCTGTATATTAATGTGCACCAGCGAGAATTGCGTGCAGGAACCCAACCCTTCCATAAAGCAGTATTTGGTTGCTTCGAATATCTATACATGTATTATCTACTTACATAAAAATATTCCAGAACACCCCCATACCCAGATTATAGTGCCACAGTAACTGTTTTTGGAAGACAAGTCATATTGGTAAGTCCTGACGTCAAAAATCGTCACAGATTAAGCTTTCCATTTCGGAAGTCGAACATGTCTATGTCTTTAAGAGAAGAACTTAAATATTATTTTCCGCAGAAGAAGAACCACAAACACTAATGAAATAATTTTTTAGGGTGTGTTTTCATTATCTCTATTTCATTTTAACACTTAAGTCAAAAGATATTTAATTCATCTACCTGTGATTTGGAAATCGTAACAAAACTAGGAATGCTTATTTTGCTTTGTTTTATGGGGCTGTTGTTCCTTTGTTCCGTAAACAGATTGAGGTATTGAAACTTTTGTTAATGCAATTGTATTTCATTACAAAATACCTCAAATGGCCAGGAATACGGTACCTATGCATCTACCTTAATGTACTTACATCAGAATATCACAATTCATTGGACTTTTTATACAGTTTTTTGCATTCTCTAAATGAAAATTTGGACAAGTTGCTGTACAATCAAAGGCGAATTAATTCTTATGATATAACATAACCTTGGTTTTCCGTATGGAAAATATTTAACATTTACTAGACATTTGTAAACTAATCAAGGATAAATAAATAGAAACAAGGAACGTCAGTACATTAGTTATTTTGTTTTCCTTAAAATCTAAGGACATACTTGTATAGTATAACTATACTAGATATCCGACATTTCTTGGTGTAGAATAAAAATCAAAATTTCCAAACTTGCGCACACCAACCAGATGGCTTTTTCAAGGAAGGTAGACAGGAAACTGCAAATTGAATAATAGAACGCTACAACTATTTAAACGCGGTGACTTGACTTGACAATAACGAACAAATGCGAACGTAATCAGGTATTCAAAGACACGAGGCGTTATGCTCGTTTAGCACACCGAATCATAGAAGGAAAGTCAAGAGGTAATCACTATTTGAAGAACTGGTTCCAAATTCATGGCAACTGCAGTGAGACGCTATCATTGAACGACTCGCTGTTTGTTATGATCTCCAAAGTTTCGCGAATGACAGTAGATTTTGAAGTGGAGTAAGAAGCTAATTTCTTTACGTCATCCCACATACGAGCAGCGTACTTGAACTTGACTTCTCTGAAATAGTGCGGTGGTTACTTTGCCGTTTTTATGTATGTCTTTTTTATGTTCGTTGACTCTAATTCTAAATGAACGTTTAGTCATTCCAATGTAGCATCGCTTGGAGCCGTCCGGATAAAGTACAGGAATGGCATAAATACCTGCTTTATTGGAAGGTGGGATCTTTGCAGTGTTTCCCTTAAGCATGGTATATAAAGACGTGGGAGACTTGATATCAACACCGAGGTTCATTTTCTTCATCGAGTTATTGAGCTGACAGGAAACGTTTGGTATATAAGGAATTGCGCCCAGATAGCGTAGTTGTGGCATAGAAACATCAGTACGACTGGTTCGGGTTTCTCGATGAACTGAGTGGTTAGAGGATATGAGAAAGAATCCGTCGTACTGCCTTTGGAGTGTGCGAACTAGTGATACGTCTTTAGTGTACATCCAGGAAACGCATGAAGAAGCGTTATCATACACATGACATACGCGGAGGGATTACTTAATTATGACTACCTACCTAATACTTCGTTTACCCTACTTTCGCCCTCAGTACAGTAGCTACCCGATGTGTCATCGAGCCTATAAGATGCCGGAAGCAGTTGGGAGGTATGGTCATTTAAGCTGTCTTGAATGCGGCCTTCAATATATGTATGAAGGCAAGTGGTGTATCTAGTTGCTTCACATGCCGTTCCTCAGTGTCCCACAAGTGATCTATGGAATTGATATCGGGTGAGTTCGGAAACCAATTGATTTCACATCAATTAAATCATATTTAGAGGAATTTAGGAAGGGATTTTCTGACGCCAGGTCTTACACAACTCTTAAAAATAGGAAATCAGGAGATTTGGTTTAGATGCCAGATAGGAAAGTGACACGGAAGCGAGGTAGAAAGGGCGAGGAAGACGCACTGATTTATTACCGGGGGGCCAGTACCTGGTGCCCGACGGCTTAATGTTCATATCCGACGCACTGCGGATATTTAGTGGTTCGAACGTTCGTACCTGCCTTTGATCAGACCAGAGGTCCTCTCCATGGCAGTCACGAAAGCTGACCACTAAGCCACCCGCGGCGACTAATCGATATGCTGGAAGTCGGAACTGTGTTTCTCAAACCAGTTCTGCACAACATTGAACTTTTGCCTTGGCGCCGGGTCGTCTTCGAAGACTGACGCTATTCAGGTAAAACTGCTGCATTCCTTGTCTTACGCAATCATCAAACAATTCACGATAATGGGCACCAGTTGTACGTTGTTTCCAAAGCACCAGGGGTTCGAGAAGTGAAATCAGTCATTAGGAAATGCATGCACATAGAATATAGTGTCATAGAAGAGTTCCGTAGTGTACATTAAAGGTTACACTAGCAAAAATGCTGTACTGAAGGAAAAGAAAATTTTGATTTCAGAAAATCAATAAAGTTTTCATAAGGAAGGCTTCAAATGTATTAAACTCTTCGCCTTACTTCTCATATTTTTTACTCTTAAATTTCAGAAATGTGAAGAAGAAATTTTTATGAATTATTTCAACAGTTGTTTGGAAAATGGTAGGTCTGTTTACCCTCTTGATTTCAAGTTATGGATGAACAGAGCTTACGCAAAATATTGCAAACACTGTCGAAAGACGAAAAGGTTATATTCAAAATTGCCCTTGTCTTTAAAAGATTACCATGATTGTCTAAATGTAATGTGCTATAAGTTCAGTTTTTATAAAATTACATTTTAAATAGCCTAGCTAGATGGACATTCTGACTTTCTTCAGCTAAAACACAAGGTTTACTGTGAATTAAAGTAAATTGTTCATGATCTGGGACATAGAGAAAAATATTCATGACATAGGAAATACCCCAATCAGTTTTTTGTAAGATTGTTGTGAAACCAATAAAAATGGAAATACGCCGGTCTTAAAAGCAAAGCTTAGTAAGGTTAAAGCAGATGCTGGAAAATTATTCGATGTTTGTTAATTCAAATGCCCTGTGGTAATTGTATGCAGTTGTGGGAAAACACTCTGTATGAATTATATCTATGTCCTTTCTTTAAGCACTAAAAGACTAAACGAAAGATGGCATTTGGAAATGTGGACAAGGCAACAACATAAAAATGCAGATACGAGAGGAAAGGAGAATAAAAGAAAGCAGGCGTTTTGTTGTAGCGAAAGACGCTATAGCAAGTGCAAGTCGATTTTAAATGGTAGAATTTGAGTAATGGAGGAATATTTACCTCCAGAATATAGCACATCAAGTGAGTGTCATGATGAAAATTATATGGATTTCAAGAGAATTCCTCGTTGAAAAAACAACTACTACTGGAACAAGGCTGCACACACAAGCAAAGGAGAATTTCTGTGGTGAACACCGCCAGGGCCACAAACTTGAAAGTTGTTTCTAATTGAATTGTGGCAAAAATTGTAACAGTTGTTTTAGAAGATCTCAAACTCGTTTCAGAAGAAAATTCACTTTGCGTAATTGATAAGAATAAGTTTCGAATTAATATACAAAAGAAAGTGTAGGAGCTCACCCTTACAGAGTCATTAAAACTTTTATGTTTTGATGGTTGCAAGGACAAAACAGTTACGCAACTAGGAGAACGTCGGTGAAAGAAATATCAGAAGGGCCTAGCTGTAACAAAAGACTCGGGAAAAACACACTTTATGCACGTGTAGCTAAATCCAATTGATTGAGAAGTATGATGTGAAATTTCCTCAGTGAATGATGTTTTTCTTACATGCCAATGAAATACCTTTGAGACACCTTTAGCAAACGCTTGATAGACACATCAAATGGTGCATTTCGACGTTGGACATATCGGTTCTGTTCTGAATGATTGTGAAAAAAAGCCAGTAGTTGAGTTTCAACAAATTCATACCGTATTGCCTGATATAGATCAGAAAACATTAAACTTTGTTCAACAGTACCGGTATTGCATCTCTTGTGTTATCTCAGTTGGTCATTGCCCTGTTAGTCAGAGAAGTAAAGTTCCAGGGAAACTGAGTCCCGCTAGGTAGCTGACAACCGAAAGCAGGCTGATGCGGCTCTATATCGCAACCGTCGATTACCCAGGAAATCTCTGCGCACTTGCAATATTCGTGATGAATATTTACGCTTCAAGAACCTGGCGTCAACATGCTGCCAAACAAATAAGGAAGATGTTAACATTTTCAACGTATTCACCAGATCATGTCAAAGAATGAACTTGCGATATCAGTACGGGGAATGCTTATTTCGGGCACCCAAAATACCTACTGCTCGCGATTGATACGGATCCTCGAAAACACGTCAGAGGATTAGGAATCATCAGAGGCGCTCAGTTAGATATTGATGTATATCACTGAAATTATTGTCTGTACCATGTGACACCTTATCCACTTTTCTGCACTGGTACTAAAGCAATATAAAAAGAGTGGGGCCATTTTTGGCCACCCTATTTAGCACACTACCGCAGAGTACACTTTTAATTCTGGAATGAGTTCTATTTTTCTTTTGAAACCACATTTCATTGAAGAAATGCGTGAGCCTGCCAACAAATGTCGCTTTGCTCTGTCAGGATATATCAGCAGTCCTGTTTCTCGGGTGGATATTCTGGCACCCTGAAAACAATTATTTTCCTGCTGGATTCACGTAGAAACTTTGGCTACGAAGACGATGCCATACCCATTGAAAACCGGGCTTCGCGATTAATAATTTTATCAAATCTCGAGCTATGATTCTAAAATCTTCTCATAATTCTGCGAAGAAATGTGAACCTAACGTACTCAGTTAAATTTGCATACATAGATGAGTTGGTTGTCAAAGAGAAAATTTTGACAAGAGACCTTGGTTTTCGTAATAAAGTACGACTTTTTATTAGAGATTGAAAATTCCCATACGGTCATTTGAACCGTTTTGTGATGTGGTGTATAGTAGCCAACATGGCAGATATATTGGCATACTTTGATACTCTCAATACAGTTATTCAAGGCAATGAGGGATCTGATTTTTTTTTTGCTACGTTGATTGCTATTATTACAAGAAATACGGTAATGGACAAGCCGAGTCGAAGGTGGTAGTCTCACTGGCAGCCAAACACTGGAGTCATTTCAGGAACTCATTCTCAAATAATTATTACCAGAATTTGATCATTACAGCATTGAACACTTTCCTGATTTATCTGCTAGCTTAAGACATTACTTCCATGCAACAAATCCTGAAAACGCATCGATAAGGAATAACTCGAAGTGGTGATATACAATTTTCAACTCTATTTGCAAAAAGCGCAAATTACGCTTGTTAATATGGCTTGCAATGTTTCATTGAAACATTTTCGAATGATATGCACTGGACGAATTCTGTGTGAAGTTTGTCTTTTCCTGATCGCATAGTTTAAGTGTAAAAACTTTGAATCATCTACGTCCCTTTCGTTCCAAAAATGTTTATGAACAACATTTTCCTATTTGAAGAACAAGCATGGTAACTTGCTTGATGTTGATTAAAACTTTAGAATGAAAGTAGTAAACACTGAACAGAACATTGTAGCTCCTGAGATGACATATTTTAAGTTATTGAATTGAAGTCAGTAAATTCTTCTGTTATTTATTTTTAAAATATTTTAATGACACTTGGTTTTGCACAGTTAACTCTATTCATCATATGTTTGTTATTAGCTCGTATTTTAAAAAGGAAGTGAGTGCTTTCTTCTTTTTGACATCGTATCTTTACAACTCATTGTCGGGTTTGAGAAAATCTTATTTACCTTGAGAAGAACAAAATCTGCAAATCATGGTCCTTGCTTTCTGTTTATTTCTTATACACAACTTTGCAGCTGGAGGACTTTGAGAAGGATGCTATGTTATTTTAAATTGTATTTCATCCTATATAATTACTTTGAAACAACCAATTGCAAAATTTGTTCTTCCTTTTCTGTAACGTTTACAGTGAAAACTCTTTGAGTACAGTTTCATTTTCAAGTTATGCATATTTTTTTCACTAGGGGTTGCAAAGCTAAATTGCAATTCCCCGAATATCTCGGTTTCCAAATGACGGATTTCAAGCGTCCCTACCAAGGCGGATAAAGCTGCTGGTGCGAAACGTTCTTTCTGCATATGATTTTTAATTTTTGGTAAAGCGAGATTTTGCCACTAGGGGAGGTAAAGGCATATGTACGTTTGTCATGTATTTACAGCAAAGTCTACACTTCTGAGAACTCGAATGTAAAATATATTCTGGAAGCCATCCTTTTTTCTGAAGCTAAGTTTCAGAAAAAAAGGATGTATTTTAATTTTATTTAAAGTGCGCTTCTCGGTCTCATCTTGAGAAACATATTTTACACTTTGAAATATTCTTCTTTGGCAAGACATTGTTTCGTATTTCGCTTCATTGTGGTATCAACACGCCACCAGGTAAAACTGATTTCTTAAAAAAATTAATTTTTAAATTCACTTCAGTATGCTCTGAACGTGTGCTTAACGCCATATATAACACATTAATGTATTACTTTTCCATAAGGATTATCACTGCACAGAAACTGCTACAATTGCTCATTAATTTCTGACGTCTAAGAGTTACCCAAAATCTGATTTTGGATAACTCTTAGACGGCAGAAATGGATCATGAATGTCGTTTCTTGGGCGTGGGAATGTTAACGACCGAATCTCTCTGGTTCTCTTCTCTGTTTTCATGTATGATTAATAAGAAGAAAATCAAAGAAAAAAAAAACAGCGGGCTGTAAGAAAAATATGTAGATTTAAGGCAGTTTCATGGGTAACTAGAATGGTAAAATTTGGTACTTTTATAGAAAACGGATTAAGACCTGCTTAGATTATTTTAACAGTTTTTGACGAGTTGTTTGAAAAACATTAAAACTTTATGTAGAATTGGTGCATTTGTAAAACTACATGAGACGTTTTCTTAAATTTTCTTTTAAATTACGGTAGGTATGTATATGGGAAGAGATGTTTAACACAGGTATTCAGCCTCAAGGTCGTTTTCATGGTCTGTATAAATAAAGCATGTTATAGTTCGGATAATTAAAAGACAAGTTATGTAAAATAAAATCTAAAATTTGAAACTGATATTCAAATTGTTTTAGCTATATGAGTGTTTCTAATAGCAAAACAAGAGTTTGTATTTGAGAGCGTGGGGATCAGTTTTTGTTGATGTGGATTCAACAGAGCTCTATCATATTTGCACTGAAGTGTCAGGAATGAAGGAAAGCAAAACAGTGTAATTTTAATATGATATCATACATCCTGTCATTTTGATAAACGTAATAATGCCTTTTTATAGGACACTGCATTTTTATAGATATTATTACATTTTCATTTTAATGAGTTGTGCTTGCGAAGAAAGTGTCAATCACGCATCCCACGCTTGAATTTAATGATGCCCATTAATATACACTGACGGAAAAAGAAATCCCAACACCACGAAAAAATAGTTGCAGAGGAATGAAATGGCGGCAATACATTTGTATAGGTAACATATTTAATCGATTAAGGTTTAAAGATCACACCTTATTGTAAGCGCGAGAAGAGCCATTTTAAATGTGAAAATCTGGTACATTAATAACCGGTGTAACCTCCAGAATGTTGAAAGCAAGCACGGAAACGTTCATGCATTTTGTCGTACAGGTGCTGGATGCCAGTTTGTGGGATGGAGTTTCATGCCTGTTGCACTTGGTCGGTGAATACAGAAACGGTTAATGCTGGTTGGGGTGATGCTGTAGTTGTCGTCCAATGATGACCCATACGTGCTCGATTGGTGAAAGATCTGGCGATCTAGCAGGTCGCGGCAACATGTCGACACTCTGTAGAGCATGTTGGGTTACAACAGCGATATGCGGGCGAGGGTTATCTTGTTGGAAAACACCCCTGGAATGCTGTTCGTGAATGGCAGCACAACAGGTTGAATCACCACACCGACGTACAACTGTGCCGTCAGGGCGCGTGGGATAACCACGAGAGTGCTCCTGCTGTCATAGGGAATTGCTCCCTAGACCGTAACTTCAGGTGTAGGTCCAGTGTGTCTCGCCGGCAGACAGGTTGGTTGCAGGCGATCACCTGGCCTCCTTCTAACCAACACACGGCCATCACTGGCACCAAGGCAGAACCGGCTTTCATCAGAAAACACAACAGATCTCCACTCCGTCCTCCAGTGAGCTCTAGCTTCGATACCACTGACGTCGCAAACGGCAGTGGTTTGGAGTAAGTGAAATGCACGCTACAGGGCGTCTGGCTTGGAGCTGTTCTTCAAGTAATCGATTTGTAACAGTTCGTTGTGTCAATGTGGTGGCAACTGCAGCTCGAATTGCTGCCGCAGACACGGTACGATGCTCCACGGCCATACGCCGTACATGGCGGTCTTCCCTCTCAGTAGTGCCACGTGGCCGGCCGGAATCCAGTGTTCTTGAGGCAGTACCTTCCCTTGACCACCGCTGCCAACAATCATGCACATTGGCTACATTCCTGCCAAGTCGTTCTGCAATATTGCGGAACAAAAATTCACCTTCTCGTAGCCCTATTACACGACTTCGTTCAAATTCCGTGAGCTGTTGATAATGGCTTCTTCGTCTTCTTAAAAGAATTCTTGACTAAAATCAACACACTACGTCGAATCTCAACGATAACTAACGCTCACGAACGTTGCAGCGCGTATTTACAACAAACCTGCTTTGCATGTTCCGAGGGCGCTACTAGCGCCACACGTATCCTCCGAGCGCGAAATTTGCATAGACGTCATCTTACAGATGTACTCTCTCCGCCTAACAATTGTCGTTTATCTAACACAACCCCTTCTTGGTGTTGGGATTTTTTTTCCGTCAGTGTAGTTAACCTGAAGTGCCTGATATAACGCGTATTTAAGTTTTTATGTCAAAAATTCGATTTTTTTTTAATTCATGCATTCGGTAGACGCTTTTAGGTAATTTTACAGGGCATTAGATTGGTGAATCCGTTTTTGCATTAGTTGCGTGATAGACTCGCAAACCCTTAGACCGAAACATTTATTGAAAAGAGACCGAAAAATATAACGTCTTGTGCTCTTTAAATATAAGGAAAGCCATAATAAGAACTATTATATTAGATAACTCAAAATTACTGAGGAAATATACCAATAATAATTCAATCCAGCGTCTGTTTCTTTGAAGCGTGAGCCCCTCTTACGATGGAATAAAACAATCTTCAATGTAGAGTACAAAAGTGTTTTCGTGTTGTTAAATATAATGAATTTTAGAAGTAATATATTGTCAGTATTCGAACAAAGCTGAGTTTATTGAGCAACATTTAATTATGGCACTTATATGATTCCGCACATCTGCGTACGCTTTTGATACCGAGTGATTGCGAGAAGTTTTGCTATTCACATTATTTGAATATTTAATTTCCGTATTAAATGACCTTGTAAATATCTAGATTTAAAATACGAAACACTGTTATTGTAAATATTATTGAAATGATCTGCTTTTCCTGTAAATTAATAAAAAGAGGCATAAGAAACTAAGATTTTTATGCATGTTTTCTCCGTTAAACTTCCAACAGTGTCAAGCCCTCCAATAATTATTGTAATTTATCATGATTACATATCGGCGGATAGATGGCACTACGTTAGCCCTGCTGTTGGTTTGAGTAGAGAACGTTGGCATTCTTAGTAGCTGTTAGTTCCAAGTGTTTCTTGTTATTTCTAGTGGGATCAAGTGCCTGTTAGTTCCAGTATGTACTTTTTTTTTTCAGGCCTTTCACTGTGCTCTAAGATGTGACTTGGAAAAAGATTTTTCGTTTGCCAAAAATGTTCCTGTTATTTTTACAAAGCAAAGGTATTTCCTATGAGAAGGTAGTTTTCTTTTTCAGTTGGCCGTAATCTCAAATCAGAGGTAAAACAGGGAAAATGTGGTCATCTGATCTTTAAATTTTGAAATGAAATGCAGTACACTACTTAAATGGCAGCTATCACAACTCTACTTTGGCTAAAAAATAATTTCTTTTTTTCTTTTCTTCTTTGAAGTAAATGCCATCTGAATTAAAAATAAAAGCGTACAACGCATTTGTTAAAAAGTAAACTCGCCTTTTGGAAGTTTGCCATGACAGTTAAGGATCTCCGATCTCCGCTGAACTATAAAGTGCAGTCATATGGAAACTTTGATACTCGTCGCCCGACTTGGAGGAATGGGAACCTGGAGATGAATAATTTAACTCACATAAAACATTTCATTCATTCAATCATATGGGGAATGGATTTATAGAACGGTTAAAAGTAAATGCAAATGCATAAAATCAGGGCAAATTAGTAACTCTAATCTCAATCACCAGTACCAACCATTACTAGCACCAGAAAGCGTCGAAGAATAAAATGCAGGATACAATATCGTTTATCCAGCGAAGCAAATTTAAGAAGATTTGTAAAGGTCTCACAGGTCGTGAACACCGGCATTCCTCTTTTTCGTACTTTGTAGGGGCACCTTGTGCTCATCTCATCAGAAAACTCATCAGAGAAATACATTTCTGTAAAAGTGGCTTCACACTGAGACAACTATTGACAACCTCGTTGCAAGCAGACATTGGTTATCATCCTGGTTTCCACGCAGCATGCTACGGAGCCACACTTGTTGCGACTGGTGCTTCAATTGTCCATTCAGTTTTTCTAGAGGTGTCGGTGCAGCTTACATCTTATATTTAGCTTTTGGACAAGAAATGAAACGTAATCAAATTGATAACAAGGAACAGTACATCAAATATATAGAAAATAGTAACTATACTAGCGATCCTATTTATTGGCGTAAAATAATGTCGCAGAAATATATACATAAATGTTTCCAAGCTTTCGCACATCAATCAGATGGCTGTTTCAAGGAAGCTACAAAGAAACTATTGAACAAAAGCTTCATTCAAAACTTCCTTAAAAAGCCAGATGGCTTTTTCAAGAACGTTAGTTAGACAGAAGAATTTTCTCTCCAACTTACTTGAAAATGGCATCTGGATGATGCGCGACAGCTTGGAAACATTTATGTATATATTCCTACGCCAATAAATCGGATCAATAGTAGAGGAAACGTAATCGTAAAAAAAGATATGAAGAAAGCTTCGTGTGAATATTGATGTACCTTGCAGTGGTTTTATTAATAAACTGCTTGGTGATGACGCTTTTTACTTCAGATTTTTTTCTTTTTTTTTACTGTTTCTGCGAAGGGAGTTTCTCGAATATACGTTTTTCGCGGTAAATATAAAAGTAATTGTTCCTCTCTGTTTCGAATCATCATGCGGCTGGCGACTGCAGAACTGAACCCAACTCTCATGGGAACGCCTGAGGCCTAGTGTAACAACCAGATTAGCTCCAAAAGCAGCGTGCGACCATGATCTACAAGTGAGCAACCCGCGTCGAACTGCAGGCGTCAAAGTGCCTGTGATTTCCGCTGTGTAAGCACACCTGAAAGATTGATGAAAATTTCATCTAAATGCTTTTTAGCACGTCTTTTGTAAAAAAGGATCATGCTTATGCTGCCGGTTTGTCCGTCCGTCCATCCGTCTGTCTGTACCCACGCTATCTCTGCAAATATTAGTCCAATTTAAAAAATTGTTTTTGCATTGGGAAGCTTGAAATATGCCAAAGATGATCCTTTATTTCGCTTTTTCACCACAATATTGCGTGTAAAAACAGATTTTGCTCTAAATTTTTCTAAGTCTTGGAAATCGCTTCCCAGAGCTAAGAAAAACACTTTTTATTGAAGAGTTCCTAATTACTCACTACTTAGTGATCACACTAAATTTCCATGTAAAAGAATATCCACGATGAGAAACTTTTTTTATGCTTCAAGACTTTTATATGCCTCTAAACTGTTGTATGGTAAAGGTGATTCGACCGAAAAACAAAGTAATAGAAAATATTAACTATTTGCACTTTTGCAAAACTTTTCGAGTCACCTTTGAAGATACTTGCATTCAGCAAATACGGGTCTTTTCCTTCAATCTCTTTAATTTTTTTAAAATACCGCATTTTGTACTCGGAAGTTAAACTTTCGAAGTAGGACGCCATCATTTCAACAGGGACTGGTTGGCCTTCACTTTCATTACTACGGCTCGTTGCCATGCTAAAGTCACGTGTCTCCTACATCCTCATTTATAGCATTGGAAAACGTAAAACTATCGATAGTTACAAAGAACTATCGATAAATTATTGATGTACTGATTTTGGCAAAACTGTGGATATTATCGATAGTGTCATCGATAGTACCTCCACCTCTAATCATCAACTCGAAATTCCACTAGACGCACAGAATCACCTTGTACTCGAAGCGCCCACGTTTGGTAACATGTTAATTCGGATGGTTTCCAGATAAATTAGCAGAAAAGGTATACTGGAAATCTTACAAGGGAACCTTTAACACAGTAGCTCGTGGTTTGAAGAACTCTATTTGTCGCTCCAGTGACGCAGTGGTCTAAGCGATGGCTGCTGATCATTCATCAGAAAGGAGTCCGGGTTTGCCTCCCGTGAGGCATGGAAGTTGTGTTTTTCTTCACACTCCCCTTTCCCTGGAACCAATGGCCCTACATTAGGGACGGGTGACTGTTAATATCCCACTGAGGTGCTCACAGTGGTAATTAAACCTCCAATCAAAAAAAAAAAAAAAAAAAAAAGAGGAACTCTCATTCACTGTACGAGCGAAAGAAAATTAAGAAATAATTGCTTAAACAGACAGACATCCCGAAAATTGTAGCATTCTGTCGAATACTTTTCAGTAAATGAGACAGCAGTTTTTTTTTTTATTAAGAATGTAATAATATGAAAAATCAGATTTCAGACGCGACCAAAAGTAGGTTTGTTACGCAGTTCGTGGTGCTAATGGATACACATATAACACCTTAAAAGCAACTACGTTCACTGAATGCGCGTTAGATAATAGTAAAAATGGTTTTACATAACTGCTTTCAGAATACAAATGTTTCAACTTCCATGTGCTGGTACAGTAATCATCAATTTTCGAAAATATTTTGGATCTCTCTGTTAACCTTGGGGCGCCGAAGATCAGTTTTGCATGTTATTCGATTTTTGCGACATTCCTTTTCAAAACATATTTCAAAATATATTAACCATTACATTCTGTTTAGTTTTTACGATCAACCCGAGCAACTCGCCGGGCTGTAAGCAATCACCTGTTTCTAACTTTGGGATACTGGTTCCAGGGAGGGGGAAGAGTCAGCGCCGTAAGACAAACACAACATCATGCGTCATCCTGATTCGAAATGAATCCTTTTCGATCATCGAATTTTTACATACGTCACGCGTAAGCACTTTTTCTGGTTAAATCTCTTAATTTCAAGACTAAAGAATCTATCAAGTTTCCTTGTCATTAGCGTTAATTTATAAAAACACAATAAAGTTATACAGATTTTAAATGTCACCACGGAAAAATGAAGTCTCCTTGGAGAACAAAAATGTTTCCATTGCAATAGGTAACCGAAACACACACGAATTTTAACAAAATTCAAAGTAGCATCTTATAGTGAAAGAAGACTGAAAAATCCTTTAGCTACAAGTAGTATCAAAGAAACGTACCAAAGCTGTACAACGAATTCATTTCTTTTACGCGCCTAAGCTGTACAACGAATTAGTTTCTTTTACGCATCAAAGCTGTACAATAAATTCGTTTCTTTCATGCACCTCTTTTTGATAACCGTGCTACGCATAACACTACTTTCATCGTTTTTGTACACCTGAGCATATACATCACGTGTTTTTTTTACATTCGTGAGCTACACTGAGAAACGTTGTTCATGGCGAAATTCCTATTATACATTCTGAAAAAAATTTCTTTGCAGAAGGAATTTTCTTATGTAATGCAGATTCGTCAGAATTATGAGCATCAAATTCAAATTTGAAGAGAATGGAAATACACAATGAACACATTCTACTATGGAGTAAATTGAAGACGCCTTCAAAGAGAAATTTGACAAATCTTAAGTGATGGTTCCGTGTACTCAATTACGTATAAAGGTAAACCTAAATTATTATTGTGTTTTTATTCAATTATTAAAGCCTTTCTTCGAAATATGGACGAAAGGATGTTTCGAATATGTATTAAACATAATAAATCACCATTTCCTTTGGAAATGTTAATTTAAAGAGTATTGTCCGATTCAGCGGGTGCTTCTTTTCATTTTATTCAAAAAGTTCTTGTTTTTGAGTGATAACTTCTGTAAAATATCGTTGAAACACGAATAAGATGATAAATTTCTTGATATAAATACTTTTCCCTAAACAAAAGCAGTTACAATATTTCCAATAAAATAATCTTTATATGTCAATTAGTGATCATGAGCAATTAAATTATTAGGGCCTTTCTTCGAAAATGTGGACGAAAGGATGTTTCGAATATGTATTAAACATAATAAATTACCATTTCCTTGGGAAATTTTAATTTAAAAAGTATTGTCCAATTCAGCGGGTGTTTCTTTTTATTTTATTCAATTTGTTCTGGTTTTTGAGTGATAACTTCAAGAAAATATCGTTAAAACGTAAATAAGTAGATAAATCTCTCGAAAGAAATACATTTCCCTATACGAAAGCAGTTACAATTATTCGAATTGGATAATCTTGATGCGTCAATTAGTGCTCATGAGCAATTCAAATTAACATGTGCCACTACGTCAAAAATAAATGTGTCTTTGGCTATTCTGAACATAACTGCAATTGAATAAGAACAGTGACTTTTTTTTTTGAATCCCGGTTAAACACAAGGTTCGGGAAGGTATGTTTTTTTTTTTTTTATTTGCAAGTCATTTGTCAGGCTATGCGTCGGCAACAACATTTTTTGTGGAGAACTGTGCAGATCATTATATAGCCTATGTATTATGTCATTAGTGTAAACGTACCAAAATGAATGAACGTTGTAATGTTAGTGGACATTTTGGAGTACGTTTTATAAACATTTTCATCCATGTGCGTGATTACCTATTAAAATACAGTATAGACTCCCGCCAATCCGGCCTCTTTTCTTCTTGTTCGGTTTTTGTCGCAGAAATCTCTGTGGTAATATCAAAAAACCGGAATGATTTATACTTCATACACGAGTGATGTTTGCAATTTTAACGTTATATTTTGTTTTGGAATTGGTCCTAACCTTCATGTAATTCAATTTAAAAAAAAAAGTAAGAAGTTGATCCTCAAAATAATTAAGAATTGTACAAAAAGCATCTTCATTAAAGCAAACAAAAATCTGTGATTAAAAGTTTCGAAGACACCACACTGATTAGAAAATGCAAGATTTCATCTGTGCTGTATTGCAATTGTACGTTTCTTTACTGTGCATAGTACGTACACATACATATTGTGCTTTATGTACTGATGATATTAAAAGATCATTTCATTGTTGTAAATAAGTACAGTGCATAGTAAGTACTGATCGTGTTCTTTTTTACTGTTAACATATGCTTGTCTTTTTTATTTACGTTTTTTTTTTCAATACCTATGTACTACATATAGTAAATTTGTAATAGTAGCATTTAATTTAATGAAGAATTAAATTGAATTTTTATGCACTTTCAGTGTAATCCAGCGCGCTCTCACAAAGCAATCCCTCTAGTGCAAGGAATGGCCGGATTAGCGAGAGTATCTTGTATTTAGAAATTGTCACTGATCCTTATTTTTTTGTTTGGTTAGGAATGTTTAGAGAGCACACAATCAATAAAAATGGCGTTGTAGTGGATATTGCGTGATGTGTATGTGGCTAATTGTAACTATCTCGTGCACAACATTCGAATTGTATGCACGTTTCAAGGATTGCTGGGAAGATTTATGATATGACAGAAAGGCCCACACCCCGGATACAAGTGCGCATGCCTGAACTCACTGAGAAAATTCGCTAAAGAAAAAAATAACCGCTGTGTGATCTTGAGAGGGTTCAACCTTTTGTAAGCATGACATTAATAAGGAAACAATTCTTCAAATTTTACTCGCCAAACTTTGGGGTAAACTACGTTATGTGCTTGCTCTGTTCGGAATACTTGTCGATGATGAGTGAATCATATACGAGTGGAATACTCAAAATACATTCTCTTCTTCCTAACCTGGCGTTTCTTCTTCTAACCATAGCGGACGACTGTATGTTACGCTTCAACTTTGGTTAGAGAGAGGAACACAGTGGAAAAGGGTTTGCTTCTGAAGCTTTTCAGAACAAACTCACCTGTGGTCAGTTTTTGATGAAATTGTTGTTCATTTTCAAATGATTTATTGACATACTGTGTATGGGAAGAGCAGTGCACATTATTTGATCTGAAATTAAGATTTCACCCAGATATCTGACAAAAGCCGTAGCGGATTTCTTAGGACGCTACTCTATTGGGCAGTGGTTCTCAACCGGTGGGGAATTCTCTCCATAGGGGGGAATTTCGTAGTTTCAAGGGGGCAATGCGGCGCTAGCGCTGGCATTGCTTGAAGTTGTGCCTGTGGCATTGCTTAATTGTGCCTGGCACACAATTAAGGAGTAAGATCAGTGGCGGCCCGTGACCAAAATTGCTGGGGAGGCAAAACTACTTTTCGAGTCCTGGATTCAAATAAACTTATTCAAATTTTGATGATAACAATCCGAGTTTTCTGGCGTAAATGTGACAAGGATGGGTTAGTCAGATAATAATCTAAAACTTTAAAATTTTCATCGTTCTGGGTGG